>CM059186.1:14255343-14329166 GCA_030323885.1 Branchipolynoe longqiensis
GGTTATCTTCCTACTCAACCCCGGCGTGTTGCATAACAAACTGAAGGATGTCCAACTTCTACCCTGGGAACACGCGTGTGGGTCCTCGCTAACTAATAACGGACGTGATAGTCGAATCGGTAGAGCGCAAGTTTCCCGTGCGGAAGGTTGGGAGTTTGAATCTCAGCCGAGTCGAACCAATGACTTATAAAATTGATACTATAATCAGGAGGGGGGAAGAAAAGCTTCTTAGGGAGGTGAATCAGGGGGAGAAAAAACCTTCTTAGGGAGGTGAATCAAAGGAGGGGGTCCATTCTTAGGGAGGTGAATCAGGAGGAGAAAGGAAACCTTCTTAGGGAGGTGAATCAAAGGAGGGTGGGTCCCTTCTTAGGGAGGTGAATCAAAGGAGTGAGGGCCGTCTTAGGGGAGGTGAATCAGGAGGAGAAGGGAAACCTTCTTAGGGAGGTGAATCAAAGGAGTGAGGGCCTTCATAGGGGGGTGAATCAAAGGAGGGGGGGCCTTCTTAGGGAGGTGAATCAGGAGGAGAAAGGAAACCTTCTTAGGGAGGTGAATCAAAGGAGGGAGGGCCTTCTTAGGGAGGTGAATCAGGAGGAGAAAGGAAACCTTCTTAGGGAGGTGAATCAAAGGAGGGAGGGCCTTCTTAGGGAGGTGAATCAAAGGAGGGAGGGCCGTCTTAGGGAGGTGAATCAGGAGGAGAAAGGAAACCTTCTTAGGGAGGTGAATCAAAGGAGGGAGGGCCTTCTTAGGGAGGTGAATCAGGAGGAGAAAGGAAACCTTCTTAGGGAGGTGAATCAAAGGAGGGAGGGCCTTCTTAGGGAGGTGAATCAGGAGGAGAAAGGAAACCTTCTTAGGGAGGTGAATCAAACGAGGGAGGGCCTTCTTAGGGAGGTGAATCAGGAGGAGAAAGGAAACCTTCTTAGGGAGGTGAATCAAAGGAGGGAGGGCCGTCTTAGGGAGGTGAATCAGGAGAAGAAAGGAAACCTTAGGGAGGTGAATCAAAGGAAGGGGGGTCCCTTCTTTGGGAGGTGAATAAGGAGCAGAAAGGAAACCTTCTTAGGGAGGTGAATCAAAGGAGTGAGGGCCTTCTTAGGGAGGTGAATCAACGGAGGGGGGGGGGGTCCCTTGTTAGGGAGGTGAATCAGGAGGAGAAAGGAAACCTTCTTAGAGAGTTGAAACCGGACGTAGTGACCGAATCGGTTGAGCACAGGACTTGTGAGCGGTGGATCGGGAGTTCTGTTTCCGTTTGAGTCAAACCAATGACTTACAAAATTGATACATGTCGGTTTCTAGCTTCGCGCTCGGCATTAATAAGATAGGGCAAGGACTGGTTAGCTCAGTATCAGGATAATGTGGTCAGGGTGCTTGTGGCCTGATTTCCAAGTGGGGCAGCACTATAAAGTCGCCATTAGTGCACACTGTCACAAGTCAGTACCCGTCCTGATATGTCCTTAGATGGTGCCAGGACATAAAATTGCAACAACCAACCAACTAGGGAGTTGCATCAAGGGAGGACCTTTCTTTACTTAGGGAGGTGAACCAGGGAGAGATAGAAAACCTTCTTCTGCAGTTTATCTTGATGTACCTCATCCCGTCACGACATTAGCCGAGGAGTTCCGGAGCTTAAACAGGATCTGGAGCGAGCAGCTCGAGCTAGTGGTGGCCGAGAATAACCTGTGCGGTTTTACCAAAAGTTCCCCGACGCCTTTCAGAAATTGCATCTAAAATAACAGCTGTATATTCTGTACTTAACAGGAATAATTCTGTTGAAGGAAAGGGAATTGTAAGCTTGCCTGTAGTGGCAGCATTGTGTATAGGTGTTTCGTAGTCTGTCTTCTCAGACTGGTTGTGTTTGGGTGTTCGCAGTTTGTTCGATTGGTTGGTGAAACT
The DNA here is from genome assembly GCA_030323885.1 of Branchipolynoe longqiensis. Lineage (NCBI taxonomy): Eukaryota > Metazoa > Annelida > Polychaeta > Phyllodocida > Polynoidae > Branchipolynoe > Branchipolynoe longqiensis. Next base: position 14,257,231 of record CM059186.1, read on the forward strand.
GACTCTAGACAACTGGATGCACACAAACAAAAGGAGCGTGGCCACTTCCCGAGGAACGCTGCCGTGACCGTGCGTCCCCGGGGACCCGAAGACATGTGTCAGGAAGCGGCGTGTCCTGGTACATGTCCGGCCGGCCGGGCGGGTCGTACCAACTAGTAACGCACACGGGACGGGGTGCACCAACTAGCAACACCCCATCAGAGAGCACACGGGGTGGGTTGTCCGAACTAACAACACTCCGTCATTCAGCACACTGGGTGGGTTGTACCAACTAGCAACACACACGGGACGGGTTGTACCAACTAGCAACACCCCGTCAGACAGCACACGGGGTGGGTTGTCCAAACTAGCAACACCCGGCCGGCAAGCACACAGGGTGGGTTGTACCAACTAGCAACACACACGGGACGGCTTGTACCAACTAGCAACACCCCGTCAGACAGCACACAGGGCGGGTTGTCCAAACTAACAACACTCCGTCATTCAGCACACGGGGTGGGTTGTACCAAATAGCAACACACATGGGACGGGGTGTACCAACTAGCAGCACCCCGTCAGACAGCACACGGGGTGGGTTGTACAAACCACCAACACACACGGGGCGGGTTGTACCATCTAGCAACACCCCGTCATACAGCACACGGGGTGGGTTGTACCAACTAGCAACTGACAGCCAGCACATATGGTGGGTTGTACCAACTAGCAACACCCCATCAGCCAGCACACAGGGCGGGTTGTGCCAACTAGCAACACCCTATCAGCCAGCATACGGGGTGGGTTGTACCAACTAACAACACCCCATCAGCCAGCACACGGGGCGGGTTGTCCAAACTAACAACACCCCGTCAGCTAGCACACAGGGTGGGTTGTACCAACTAACAACACCCCATCAGCCAGCATACGGGGCGGGTTGGGCCAACTAGCAACACCCGATCACCCAGCATAAAGGGTGGGTTGTCCAAACTAACAACACCCCGCCAGCCAGCACACAGGGTGGGTTGTACCAACTAGCAACACCCCGTCAGCTAGCACATGGGGTAGGTGGTCAAACCAACAAACAACACCCCATCAACCAGCACACGGGGCGGGTTGTACAAACTACCAACACCCCATCAGCCAGCACACGTGGTGGGTTGTGCAACCTAGCAACAGACTGACATCGGGCCATTTTGTGTGCTGCCCACAGTGTGGTTGGTGGCCTGTGAGTTTCTACAAGCACGCTGAGATCTGGCCACCTTGTGTGCTGCCCACACTGGTTGGTGGCCTGTGAGTTTCTACAAGCACGCTGAGGTCGGGCCGTCTTGTGTACTTCCCACACTGTGGTTGTTGGCCTATGAGTTTCTACAAGCACGCTGAGATCAGGCCACCTTGTGTACTGCCTGGTTCGTGGCCTGTCAGTTTCTACTTGCACGCTGAGGTCGGGTTGGTGGCCTCTGTGCGCGTGCTTGGTTCCTTTTAGTGCCGCTAGGACAGACGCGGTATGTCCTTACATACTTTACGTCACCATGAACCAGATCAGGTGTTGGATCCACACTTTAACATTCTTCCCGTATGTGTGTGCGTGTGTTTGTATATGTATATGTATATGTATATATATAATATTTTACCTCGGTAAACAGCCTCAGGCTAGCCTCAGGCTAGGGAGAGGTAAGCACGTCCGGTACCAGCAATTAGCATATACAACTCACGACTGGATAACGTGTCGTTGGGTTGCTCCGGCAAAATTAGTCTACATACAAGCAAATACGCAGTAAGTATAATAAAAACTGTGGTTAGCTTAATTATGATGCATTAGAGCATCAATATGGAAAGTTTAGACTTTCGTTGGTCCAATTTGGACGAGTTATTTGGTTATAAACAACCAAGGATAGAACACTCGAGTGGGTTTCTCGAAGGAACCAAACCGGTCATTAGCGGTTATGTCAACACCCGGGTCACCGTGTGACTATGGGTAGAGATGTGGGTTTCGCCCTATCTCATGTGGAAATTCTCTCGTACTCTAATAGAGAGTAATGTTGGAGATGCTCCTGGGTTTCTTTTATAGACTCCCCTAGACAAAACTTTTTCAGGCGTTTCTCCGAGTTTCGTAGCATTTTCTCCAACTTGTTGACGTAGTAGTCACAGGTGGGAGAAGTGTGCGGAACAGAGGGATGGGCGGCCGATACACTGGTCCCGACCCCGCGTAAGGTTTGGGCTTGACCCACAACCCACGCACAAATTTAGCTTATTACGCCTGTGTTATAACGGTATAAACACGTTCTTTAACACCAATAGATGTCCAAATGAGTTTGAAACAACCATATTGTGACATATATATATACCGGGACTGATCAAAAATGTTTGTTTCAGTTCCCGATGGCCACGAAGCGGAGTAAGCGCGGTGCAGCAGCAGCCGAGGGGCGTGTTCCGAGTGGAGTGGACGAGGAGTACGACTCCTCACCCGTGTTGTCGGCAGGGCCGTCGACACAGCCCCGGGCGCATATCCTCTCCGACCCGGACGAGGACGCAGTGCCTGATGTGCCTGCGCCTCCAGATTGGGAGGCTCGCTTTGCAAGATTGGAAAGCCACATCTTGACTGCCAAATCGCCTGTGTCTCGGAAGCGGCGTAGGCCGAGTGTCCAAGAGGATTCATTTGAGGATTTCTTGGACACAGACTCGGCGGTGGAGCTTAAGGCTCCTCCTCCTCCTTCTCCTAAACGGAGGAAGAAGAAGAAACAGGTGATTTCTTCGGGTGATGAATTCACCAAGGAGCGGGCAGAGTCTGGTTTGCGCAAAAAGCGGAAGACTAAGTCCAAAAAGAAGAAGAGGAAGAGGAAATATTCTTCTTCTGAGTCGTCCACTGAGTCTACTTCTACGGAATCAGACTCAGACACCGTATATGAAGGGGTCTATGCGGACATTGGCACTAAAGTGGCTAAGAAGGTGGAGAAGCCAAAGGCTAAGCGGGTTAAAACCACTACGCTTATGCGCGAGACCGTGAATGGTCATTTTCGCACGTTCAAACCGGCGGAGGTTATCTCCAAGTTAGGAGATGAGTTAACAGGCATAAAGGGTGTTCCCAACTCCATCATTAAAGAAATGGATCGGGATGTCAATATGACGGATGACCGTAAGAAGTTTGAGGATGTGTTGCACACAGTGCATAAGGCAGTGTTGGCTACCCTAACAGCTATTGTTCCTGTGGCTAATAGGATGCAGAGTGAAAATAAGTTCTCGTCTTTGGCTAAGACAATGGACAAAGGCATTGCAGTGCTAGCGGCGGCAGGTAATTACCTGTCGTTTCGAAGATATGAAAATGTCTTCAAGTCAGTTTGCACAGATGCTGGCAAAGAAGTGGCTCGCTCTAAGAAGGTTACCGATAATGAGGGGAAGGAGTTTACGCTCTATCTTGCTCCAGAGCCGATTAAAGGGAAACCTTTAGATAATACCAAGATGTTTGGCGGTCAACTACAATACCTCTATAAAGAGGTAGAGACTGCAGCCAAGAGTGGCAAAAACATGGATGGCAAGAAGAAACAGGAAGTTCCTCGTTTCAAAAAGTCACGAGGGGATTTTCGTCCACGACGGTTCACCAGAGGAACCAGACCGAGTTCAAACTTCGGTCAAGGGTTTCGGGGCCGGGGCGCTCGCCCAGGCTGGACCGACAACACCGCACGGCCAATAGGTCGAGGGTTCAACTCGTCGAGACCTTTCCCCAGGGGCGGGTCCAAGTAGAGGTCCAAACACAAACTTTACAAGTCCCTGCAGCCTCTAAAAACACACAAACTGTAAGCAACTTTGTGGCTGGTAATATTAGTAATCATATTTCTGAGTGGCACAAAATTACTAGTGACCAAGAAATTATAGAAATAGTTAGGGGTGTTCAAATTCCCTTTACACAAATTCCTGTACAAAGTATAATACCTTTTCCATATAACATTCAACCAGTTGAACGAGACGCACTAACTAAACAGGTACATAAATTCTTTGAGAAAGGAATTATACAAAAAGTGACACACTGTTCAGGACAGTTTATTTCAAACATTTTCTCGAGACCGAAGCCTAATGGTGATGTTCGAATGATCCTGGATTTAACAATCCTTAATAAAAGGGTGGAATATCGACATTTTAAAATGTTCTCTCTAGATACGGCACGAGATCTGATTACACCAGATGCGTGGATGGCTAGTGTTGATTTACAGGATGCATATTATACGCTTCCCATAATGGAACAATACCGAAAATTTCTTCGATTTATTTGGGATAACCAACTCTATGAGTTTACCTGTATGCCGAATGGCTTAGCTTGTGCGCCACGTTTATTTACTAAATTGCTTAAACCTGTTTTCTCGGTAATGGCGAGGAAGGGTCATATAATGTTTCCATACATAGATGATTCTTTTATTATAGCATCAACACAAATTGGTTGTGTGAATGCAGTTTTGGATTTATGTGCATTACTCACTAAATTGGGGTTTTATGTACATCAACAAAAGTCAGTGTTTAAACCAACAAAACAACTCAAATGTTTAGGGTTTATTCTGGATACACAGTCCCTTACAGTGTCGATAACAGAACAAAAACTAATTAAGTTTATGACTACAGCGACTCAGCTTATTAAGTTATCAAAGCCAAAAATTAGACAGGTTGCTGTTCTTATTGGCATAATGACCTCATATGCACCTGCTGTGTTATATGGGAAGGCCCATATTAAGTCGCTAGAAATAGATAAAAATTTAGCGTTAACACGAACTAAAGGCAATTTTGAGCGAAAGATGTTTATTTCGCAAGAAGGGTTACAGGATATTGGATGGTGGATGCAACATATAGCAAGTTCACCAAATCCAATCCGCATGGCGGAACCTAATACAGTAATTACTACTGATGCTTCGTTAGAAGGTTGGGGAGCTCATCGAGATGGGGTCACAACAGGAGGTAGATGGCTTGATGATGAAAAATCAGACTATATTAATGCACTAGAATTGCGTGCTATTTATCTGGGCTTACGTAGTTTAGTAAAGATAAATAAATCACAGGTTAGAATACTAACTGATAATACTACTGCCATGGCATATATTCGTAACATGGGTGGAACCAAATCAAAGTCTTGCAATCAGTTATCTAAACTGATTTGGAACTGGGCACAGGCTCAACAAGTCTGGCTGACTGTAGCGCATATTCCAGGGTCACAAAATACACTTGCAGATTATAAAAGTAGAAATTTCCATGACCATTTAGAGTGGTCTCTCTCTACACATTTGTTTAACTTCGTTTGTGAAAAATGGGGTACACCTGAAGTTGACTTATTTGCATCACGAAATAATAACAAGTTACCCTGTTATGTTTCTTGGCATCCTGAACCGGATGCTTGGAAAGTAGATGCGTTTGCTATTACCTGGGAAAATAATTATTTTTATATTTTCCCACCATTTAGCATTATCAGCCGAGTAGTGAGAAAAATCGGCTTGGAAGGGACACATGCGATACTGGTGGTGCCCGATTGGGACACGCAACCTTGGCTGCCAGCAGTTTCACAACTGGCAAAAGATCGTATACGATTCCCAAGAAAACTCGGGAATCTGACGCACCACGGACCGCTAGTGGTTCACGGCGACGTGTCAACGACGCCCCTATTGGCATTCCTTTTCTAAGGAAGCAGCTACAGCAATTTGGATTGGACAGAATTACTGAGGATAGGATAGTATCGGATGCCTGGAGGCCAGGAACTGTCAAAATGTATACAACCTATTTAAAGAAATGGGGTGTACATTGTTTGTTAATGAAAGTTAAGCCAACAAATCCAAAGATTTCACAAGTAGCTCGGTTTCTTCGTTCTCTAGAGGATGAAGGACTTTCCTTTGGATCGATTAATGCGGCGAGGTGTGCGTTATCAATTATATTACCTAGAATTGATGGCGAAACAGTTGGAAAACATCATGTTATTTGTTATTTACTTCGTTCAATTTATCAAAGGAATCCTCCAAAACCAAAGTATAGTCGGTTTTGGGATGTTTCTATAGTATTTAAGTTGTTTCAGGCTTGGCCTCACAACTCGTGGTTAGATATAAAACAGTTAGGTTTTAAGGTCGCGGTCCTGTTATTGTTAGTAACCGGACACAGAGGACAGACGATTGTTGCTTTATCCTTAACTGGATTAGAAATAGACAAGCAACAAGCTACGTTTGATTTAGAAAAATTGCTTAAATCGAACACGTTAGGTGACCCTTTATCAACGGTTCACTTAGACTGTTTTCCGAATGATCGGAAATTATGTGTTGTGTCGGCCATACGGGCTTATATATACAAGACAAAGGATTTACGTGCATCACAACAACTATTAGTGAGCTTTATAAAGCCACATAAGGCGATTTCACGAGACACACTTGCCAGATGGACAATTACGGTGTTGAAATTGGCTGGAGTGGATACGAGTAAATACTCTTCCCACTCAACTAGAGGAGCCATGGTCTCCAAGGCACGGGTGCTTGGTATTTCTGTGAAAAGAATACTAGCGCATGCAGGCTGGAAGACGGCTAAGTCGTTTGCAAAACATTATAATAAACGACTAGAAAAGCCTACCGGCGTTGCAAAGCGTCTTCTCGCCAACTAACAAGAATAGGTGAGAACAAAAATTTAGAATGTTATAATAATAAGAAAGAATGATATTAAGGATAAAAATGAATTATGTAAAGGTCTCCCTAGCCTGAGGCTAGCCTGAGGCTGTTTACCGAGGTAAAATAGTATAGTTATACGAGTCTTACCTTGGTACAGATGATGGATAACTGTTGTTTTACCGAGGTATAAGCCTCGGATAGATGTGGGCTAGGGCCCTCCCGCCACACCCTGCCACATCTATTCCGTTGGTGTACCTTTTCGGTAAAGTAATAGTATCCATTGTTTGAAAGTCATTTTTATCCTCAATAAGTAGGTTAAGATTGCTGGTACCGGACGTGCTTACCTCTCCCTAGCCCACATCTATCCGAGGCTTATACCTCGGTAAAACAACAGTTATCCATCATCTGTACCAAGGTAAGACTCGTATAACTATACTATATATATGCTGTTAGCGAAACAATGTAGAAACACATAAGAGGTGGTGGCTTTTGGGTTGTTCTTTTCATTTTACACCATCTCCTCCCTCTCCTTTCTCCCTCTCCTCCCTCTCCTCCCTCCCCCCTCTCCCCTTTCCTCCCTCTCCCCCTTTCCCCCCTCTCCTCTCCTCCCCTTTCCTCCCTCACCGGTCCTCCCTCTCCTCTCTCCTCCCCTTTCCTCCCTCTCTCCTCCCTCTCTCCCCTTCTCCCCTCTTCCCCTCCTCTCCTCCACTCCTCCTCTCCTCCTCTCCTCTCCTCCCCTCCTCCCCTCCGCCTCTCCTCCCCTCCTCCCCTCCTCTCCCCCCTCCTCTCTCCTGCCCCCTCTCCTCTCCTCTCCCCTCCTCCTCTTCTCCCTCTCCTCCCTCTCCCCCTTCCCACCTTCTCCTCCCTCGCCTCAGTCTCCTCCTTTCCCTCTCCCCCTCTCTCCCCGTCTCCGTATCTCCCTCTCCCCCTCTCCCTCTCTCCTCTCCTGCCTCTCCCCCCTCTCCCTCTCCTCCCTCTCCTGCCTCTCCTCCCTCTCCTGCCTCTCCTCCCTCTCCCACCCCTTCTTTCCGGTCACACAACACCCTGCTGGGTGGGTACTTGTTCTCCAGGATCACCGATAAGGGGTGCTGAGGCAAAGACCCCTGAGGTAGCTGATACGGTGATGCTGTTATCTGTGTGCTGCACCGGCTCCTTTAGCAGCCTTTAGACGCTCAATATCCACATCCGGGTCTCATTTGGTGCAGTATTGTTTCTTTAAAACAGACACTACTCAAACGTTTATTCAATACTTTGTCGTGGTGCTGTGTGTGTGTGGGGGGGGGTGCATGAGTCACTATTTTAAGGTTCTTCTGGGTGGACGGGAGGGCGAAGCAATACGTGCATACATACATACATACATACATACATACATACATACATACATACATACATACATACATACATACACACATACACACACGCACGCACACACACACATGCATGCATACATACATGCATACATACATGCATGCATACATACATACATGTACATACATACATACATGCATGCACGCACGCACGCACATACATACATACATGCATACATGTATACATACATACATATATACATGCATACATGCATACATGTACATACATACATACATACATACATACATACATACATACATGCACGCACACATACATACATACATACATACATACATACATGCATGCATGCACGCACGCATACATACATACATACATACATACATACATACATACATACATACATACATACCTATATACATAGGCCCTGCACCAACAATTTCACACTGCAGACCGTATGCATGACCTGTTTACTAAAGTAAAACAAGAAAACATTTTAGCCTTTTTTAGGGCAGCTGGTCTGTACCACCTCATATAGTTTACTAAATAAATTCTATCCATTAGTAATACAACTTTTTTTTACATGTAAAATTGATGGTTTGAACAAAAAACAAACATTTCTCGCCATAAATATGGCCTATGCTGCCGACCCTGCGTAAAGCAACCACCAATCAATCAACATAATATTTACAAGACCAGACAGGATGGCCGAATGAGTTAGAGTGTCCATCTCCCGTGCTGGTAGATCGCGGGGTCATGGGTTCGAACCCTGGTCGAGTCTAACCAATGACTTACAAATTTATACTTGTCGCTTCCTAGCCAGGTGCTCGGCATTATTAGGACAGGGCAACGACTGGTGTGCTCAGTGTCAGGATAATGTGACTGAGTGGGATACCAGGTCATGGTGCCAGCAGCCTGGTTTCCCAGTGGGACAGCACTATAATAAAGTCGCCATGAGTGGGAACTGTCACAAGTCGGTATCCGTCCTGATATGACCTTAGATGTTGCTAGGACATAAAACAACAAACACAAACATATTTACATATATACATACATTCATACATACAACACACACACACACACACACACACACACACACACACACACACACACACACATTCATTCATTCATTCATTCATTAATACATATATATATACACACACGTAGCAACAAAAAATGCATGTGCAAGAGTGTTTCATAGCGGGTTGTGGTTTGAGTGGCGAGCAATATGATGGATGTCATGAATGGGCTGTGTAGTATCCAGTTAACGATTAAAACACGTCAGCAGAGGCTGGCCTCCTGTTGGAGAGTTGGCGACAGTGGCGCCCTCTGGGTGCAAGAAGGCGCATAACCTTCAAGCGTCGACACATGGGGGCGCCACCCGCTTTCTCCATCAACATTCGCGTTCCTGCCATGAATATGGCCTATGCTGCCGACACGGCGTAAAGCAACCATCAATCAATCAATTAATCAATCAATCAATCGTTCCTTCAAATGAATTCTGTGCATTTTTATTTTGCTACCGGAGACAAATAATAATTTGCCATCTGGGTTTGAGATAAATCGTAGTATGTTTTTTAATACATATATGTTTATATAATGGGTTGTTTTCTTAAACTGGGGCGACATATTTGGTTTCCATGTTACAATCGTCTTAATTAATTCTTTCTGTCTTTTGATAGCAAGTCAAATAATTATTGTTGCCTCTGTGTGTTAAGTATGTAAGTGCATGTATTTAATAAATCACACACAATGTTTTGTGCTCAAGTGTAAGTTGAAAATTTACACATCGACACGATGCATTTAGCCCCCCCCCCCCCCCCCCCCCCAAAAATCTTTTAACAAACAAAACTTTTTTTCAATGTAAGACATAATCTTGTTTGCTTAACTGTAATCTACAGAATCTTGTTTGAATTTGTTGTGTATATTAAAAAGATTTCCTGGATGTGTGTTTCATTTCCATGCGACACTAGTGATATTAACGTATTTTTCAATTTTTACAAGTTCAAAATAAAAAAATGAAATGGTTTTTCAACTCTGCCATACGCACAACATGTGAACCTTCTTATGAACATAGATTCTGCTATTATTTGGAAAGTTTTCTGAGGTGATCTTTGGTTTTTGTTTGTTGTTTTGCATCCTAGCAACATCTAAGGTAGTATCAGACCTCATGGCGACTTTATAGTGCTGCCCCAATGGGACACTAGGCTGCTGACACCATGACCCAATATTCCACACAGTCACATTATCCTGATAATGTGCTAACCAGTCCTTGTCCTATCCTATTAATGCCAAGCGCCAGTATCAATTTGATAAGTCATTGCCTTTAATTGGCTGGCATTCGAACGCCCGACCTTCCGCCCGGGAAACCTGCGCTCTGCTGATTCGCTCACCGCGTCCGATAAAGGGTGATCTTTGGTGGGTTTAAAGAGAAATTATTTTTAATATATATATTTCTTTGTGAAACGCGACACATTGACTGGTGATGAGTGGTCAAGATTGGACACATGTCCACAGATAAGACGGGTCTGAAAGAACTAGAGATATCCGGGGTGATAAGAGATGTACATCCATGACTACAATAGTAGACATCCACGTTGCAAAATGACTACATGGACGCAGGTCAAACTGTAGTCCCTCCTCCTGTTCACCTGTCTAGATAAAAGATTCACCCCATACTTATAGTACACGGGTGAACCCTAACGTAGTCTAATTACAGACGAAAATAGCTTTAGTATGGAACAGGAAGTAGAAACTCTGGCTCCAGGATCAAATGGCTACCCATATTGGCACAGTGTTGGTGAAATGGGCAAGAATGCAAAAAGACAAGATGGCGGTGATCAAACGCTGTCGGTTTTATTTTTTTAATTCCTTAAACTACATGTTTTATTATATATTTCAAATCAAAAGTAGTGGGTAAATATGAAGATTTATCTGAAGAATATATTTTGCTTCTTAAATTAAGAATTTACCAGCTCAATTCATTTCCCCGCCATGTCGAAATTCTTCCCCCTTTTTTCTAATATGTTGCTTTTCACCCCTGTACTGGATGTACGGGGTGACTCCTTTATCTACTGTTGGTCGTGAAGGCAAATCCTAGCCCTTTGAGATTGTCTATGGCACTGTGTGGGTTGAGTGTGGATGATTTGGTTGGTTCTTGGAGTTTTACGTCCTGGCAATATTGAAGGTCATATCAGGATGGATACCGACCTTTGTCAGTGCACACTCATGGTGACTTTATAGTGCTGCCCCACTGGGAAATCAGGCCATCGGCACCATGACCCGATATCCCACTTAATCACATTATCCTGACAGTGAGCTAACCAGTCCTTCCCCTATCCTTAATCTTGAGTGTCAGGCTAGGAAGCGACAAGTATCAATTTTAAAGTCATTGGCATGACTCGACCAGGGTTCGAACCCAATCCCATGATCTACCAAATCAGGAGACGGACGCTCAACTCATTCGGCCATCCCGTCTGGTTGATATGACCTTAGATGTTGCTAGGTCGTAAAACAAATAATATTTCTACAAAATATTGACTTCACGTTGAAATGTCCTTTAGGGAGGGAAGGAGGGGGGAGGGAGGCTTGGTGTGAGTTTCTGGCAGTTTCTAGGTTTGACCGACTGTTATCTGACACTGGGGATCACCTGTGTGAGACGGCGCTTTAAGAGGCTGTGATAAGAATTGACACATGTGTCACGTGACAGGGCGCACCCCTCCCGGATTTCCGGGTCCTGCTCAATTTGTTTAGTCACACCGCCCCACATTAAGGATATGGGGGGCGGGGGGGGGGGGGGGGGTAGTGGGGGGTAAGACATAAGCAATGCATGACGTTGGTCATGTAAAACTGGTGCGTGTTATATATAGTAGACTGTTGGGATGTATTTATATATATCACATGAGACTGAGGCAATGTGGCAGTGATGGTTAAAGTTGCATAGTCCGATGGTTTTGAATATCTGTATTTTTTCTGAGATAAATATATTAGATCGATCGCTAGTATCTACTTTGCATTAGTTCAAAGTTACTTTTATTTTAAATGTTAAACGTTTGAGATATTTTGAGTGTAATCATGGAAAATTAGTTTTGGCAAGCTTGCCAAAACTCTGACACCATACACTTCTGCAGTAACAGGTTCTGTTAAATTGACTCAGTATTGACTTCTACGCGGAAATAAATGCTTAATAAGTGCATCAGTGTCTAAGTTAGATATGTCAAATAAAATCTAGATAATTGGTTTGGTTTTTAAAATGTGATATTTCATCGGACTATGCAGCTTTAATGTGCACCTTAGTTCGACAGGAGGAAATGATTTAATGGATTGTGCATTGTCTCTTCTAGATTTCTCTCTAAAATAGATAATTGCTTTCTTTTCCTTCTTTTTTTTTTTGGAGGGAGGGGTTGTATTTGATATTATATTTATGTAATAATAATATTAATAATGATAATAATTATGATGTAATAAATAGTAATAAGGCCAAATTTTTAAAAAGTTGGTGATCGTCTTTTTGAGGTCAGGCAGGCAGTTTTTATTATATATATTTTTTTTTATGGCGTATGATGTAGACGTAATATGTAATCAGACACGATGGCCGAATAAGTTGAGCGTCCGCCTCCCGTTCTGGTACGTCGTGGGGTTCGAACCATGGCCGAGTCAAACCAATGACTTAAGTGTCAATTTTTAACAAAATATTTAAAAATAAATCAATCAGGGGCGGGAGATTGTTCAGGCACGGGCGGAGACGATCACCAATTTGATTTATTTTTGGCCTAATAATGATGATAATAATAATGATGATGATGATAATGATAATGACAATAATACATTTATTTGCATGGTTGTAGGAGCTGTTTTGTTGAACACTTTTGGGGCTGTTTGCCCGCTATGTAAGTGTCTGTGCCCTTTGGATGAGGATGTGCATGTGAGGGGGCGGGGCGGATGGGTGGCCACACTTCTGTTGGTGTTTGCTGGTGAGATGTGGTCAGACCAAATGTATTATTCCTAGTGTGTGTCTTTGTTTCTTTCTTTCCTTCCTTCTTTCTCTCCTTCTTTCTTATCATTCTTTCTTTCCTTCTTTCTTTCCTTTTCTTTCCTTCGTTCTTTCCTTCTTTCTTTCTTTCCTTCTTTCTTTCCTTCTTTCTTTCCTTCTTTCTTTCCTTCTTTCTTTCCTTCTTTCTTTCCTTCTTTCTTTCCTTCTTTCTTTCCTTCTTTCTTTCTTTCTTTCCCCTCTTCCTTCTTTCTTTCTTTTTCTTTCTTTTTTTTTTTTTTCTTTCTTTCTTTCTTTCTTTCTTTCTTTCTTTCGTTCTTTCTTTCTGTCTTCTCTGGCTCTACAACAACCGAAAATATTTCTTTCTTTCTTTATTTCTTTCTTTCTGTCTTCTCTGGCTCTACAACAACCGAAAATATTAGCAAACAATGCATGTACAATAACTATCACATCTGTTGGAAACTCCTGTTCTCATTACATCCTTATCAGAAATCTCTCGTGTTGTATGCTGCAAATTGTGTATTTAACCGCTATTGTTAGCGCACTTTAATGCATACATACTATATATACCATTTTTGTGTCAATAATGCTGAATTGAAAAATGGGTGGAAGACCCGTGCTTCGGCCCTGACAAAAACCTAGTCAGCAGAATAAACATATTTACCACACACACACAAAAAACGCACACAAAAATTGATTAGTGAAGTTAAGCGACTTTGAGCATCGTAATGTAGCAGTCACACTACGATGACAAGGGAAGGACGACAGCCCGGCGGCTGGGATTTTGTGAAATCCCGACGACCTATGCAAATTCGGGCTAAGTTGGACGACAATCGGACGACATCCGGACGACATCAGGACAACAGACGGGACGACAGCAGGACGACAGTGTCTGTGTGTCTGTGTGTGACTCTGTGTCTCTGTGTGTGTCTCTATGTGTGTGTCTGTGTCTCTGTGTGTCTGTGTCTATGTGTGTGTCTGTGTATATGTGTGTCTATGTGTGTGTATGTGTCTATGTGTGTCTATGTGTGTGTATGTGTGTGTCTGTGTCTCTGTGTGTGTATGTGTCTGTGTGTTTCTGTGTGTGTGTGTCTTTGTATGTGTGGGTGTGACTATGTGTCTCTGTGTGTGTCTCTATGTGTGTGTCTGTGTGTCTGTGTCTATGTGTGTCTATGTGTGTCTATGTGTGTTTGTGTCTGTGTATGTGTGTGTCTGTGTGTGCCTCACTCTCACTCTCAGTCTGACTCTCACTCTCACTCTCAGTCTGACTCTCACTCTCAGTCTGACTCTCACTCTGTTTCTGTGTGTCTGTGTGTGTGTCTCTGTGTTTCTGTGTGTCTCTGTGTCTCTGAGAGTGAGAGTCAGAGTCAGACTGAGAGTGAGCGTGAGAGTGAGAGTCAGACTGACAGTGAGAGTGAGAGTCAGACTGAGAGTGAGAGTCAGACTGAGAGTGAGACTGAGAGTCAGAGTCAAACTGAGAGTCAGAGTCAGACTGATAGAGAGTCAGAGTCAGACTGAGAGTCAGAGTCAGAGTCATACTGAGAGTGAGAGTCATACTGAGAGTGAGAGTCAGACTGAGAGTGAGAGTCAGACTGAGAGTGAGAGTCAGACTGAGAGTGAGAGTCAGACTGAAGTGAGAGTCAGACTGAGAGTGAGAGTCAGACTGAGAGTCAGAGTCAGACTGAGAGTCAGAGTCAGACTGAGAGTCAGAGTCAGACTGAGAGTGAGGCACACACAGAGACACAGACACACACACACAGAGACACAGACACACACACAGACACACACAGACACTGATACACACACAGAGACACAGACACACACAGACACACACACAGACACACACATAGACACACATAGACACAGACACACACAGACACAGACACACACACAGACACACACAGACACATACACACACAGACACACAGACACAGACACACACACAGAGACACAGACACACACACACAGACACACACATAGACACATACACACACATAGACACAGACACAGAGACACACAGAGACACATACATGGAGAGAGAAGCAACTACAGCTTAACGACAAGATGACAGTGCCGCGATAGTGCCGCAACAGTGCCGCAACATCGGCTGTCGTCGATTGTCGTCGAAGTTTTTCAACATGTCCAAAACGCCCACGACAACCCGGCGACAGTGGAGAAACTGGAGGTGCCGCAGAGGTGTCACGGCGACACCTGCGCGACACCTGCGCGACACCTGCGCGACACCGGAAGTCGCTGTCCAGAGCTGTCGTCGCCGCTTGTCGTCGTAGTGTGACTGCTACATTAGTACTTGGATAGATGACCACCTGGGGAATATAAGGTGTCATAGACATCCTGACCTAGCTAATCAGTAGTGGACAGGTAATACTTGCTTTTATTTATTTTTAAAGGTTCTATAAATAACCGGCGTCGGTTTGACAAGAGCAGACAAACTGTGGGAACATGCATATAATATGCCACGCTGTATTGAGCTGACGGAAAAGGCAATGGTTCTTATTACAGTTACGTGGTGTCCATCTAGGCCCCATATGATCTAGATAAAAGATTCACCCGCTACTTTTGGTATACGGGTGAACGACAACATAGTGTAAATACGGGCAAAAATAGCTTTAGTATAGAACAAGAAGTAGAATGCCAGCCTCCAGTATCAAATGGGTACTTCTATCGGCACAGAGTTGGTGAAATGGGAGAGAATGCAAAAAGACAAGATGGTGGCATTGGAACGCCATCGATTTCACCTTTAAATTCTATTAAACTATATGTTTTATTATATTTTTCAACTCAAAGGTAGCGGGGAAATATGAATATATATATAAAGAATAAGTGTTGCTTCTTAGATTGTGAAATTAGGCTCTCATTTCATTTCCCCGTATTTTCAACCGTTTTTATATAGGGCTGGTATTCACCCGTGTACTGTGAGTACAGGTTGAATCCTTTATCTACATATGATCATGAACAAATTTGAGTTCCTGAGGACAGTTGAACTATGTGACCTCTTTGACCTACATTCTACTGTCTGTCAAACAGGCCGCGGTGGCTGAATCGGCAGAGCGCCGGCTTTCCGTATATGGAAGGTCAGGAGTTCGATTCCCAGTCGAGTTAAACCAATGACTTACAAAATTTATACTTGTCGCTACCTTGCCTGGTGTTGGCATTAATATGATAGGACATTAGTTCAATATCAGGATAATGTGACTGAGTAGGAAATTGGGCCATGGTGCCAGCAGCCTGGTCTCTCAGTGGAGCAGCGCTGTAACGTAACCTTGAGTACACACTGTCACACTGTTTTTGTTTTGGGGAGTTTTCAGTCGCGTTGAAGGCACTGAAGGCACTGCAATTCTGCAGCACTGTATGGGCCGCGCCAAAGGCGGTCCCATGCGGCCGGGAGTTGGCATCCAGTTCCACTGGGTAGTGGATAAAGTCGGTACCTATCCTGCTATGACCTTAGATGTTACCAGGACGTAAAACTCCAACTAACAAATAACAAACGAACTGTTTGTCAACACATATTCTAGGAAAATCAAAGTGACACTAAGTTCAATTCACTTATCACCATGGATATGGGCTTTGTTGGTGACATGGTGTAGAATCAATCAATCAATCAATCAATCATGCATGTACATTCTACACAAGACTGCACACATACATAGTTAGCATACGCTACTACACGACAGGACCCTACATCAGCACTGTTATGACACCGCATGTCATGTACTCAAACGCTGATATTACAGAATGGGAAACCCGGGTGCTAGACCGCAAAACCGGAAGTACGTGTAATGCCTGACACTGACTGGTACTTAACTCTTTAGATGCTTGACCAAGTATGCTATGTCGCTAATGTACACACCGTTCTATGTTAAATCAGTATATATGTAGGACTCCACTCACTGCAGCCATTGACATGTGTCTATATTGTGAATTTACACACCGTTCTATGTTAAATCAGTATACATGTAGGACTCCACTCACTGCAGCCATGTGTCTATATCATGAATTTACACCCCGTTCTATGTTAAATCAGTATAGGTGTAGGACTCCTCAGTGCAGCCATTGACATGTGTCTATATCGTGAATTTACAGACCGTTCTATGTTAAATCAGTATAGGTGTAGGGCTCCTCAGTGCAGCCATTGATGTGTCTATATCGTGAATTTACACACCATTCTATGTTAAATCAGTATAGGTGTAGGACTCCTCAGTGCAGCCATTGATGTGTCTATATGGTGAATTTACACCCCGTTCTATGTTAAATCAATATAGGTGTAGGACTCCACTCAGTGCAGCCATTGACGTGTGTCTATATCCTGAATTTACACACCGTTCTATGTTAAATCAATATAGGTGTAGGACTCCTCAGTGCAGCCATTGACATGTGTCTATATCGTGAATTTACACACCGTTCTATGTTAAATCAGTATACATGTAGGACTCCACTCAGTGCAGCCATTGATGTGTCTATATCGTTAATTTACACCCCGTTCTATGTTAAATCAGTTTACATGTAGGACTCCACTCACTGCAGCCATTGACATGTGTCTATATCGTGAATTTACACACCGTTCTATGTTAAATCAGTATAGGTGTAGGACTCCACTCACGCAGCCATTGACATGTGTCTATATCGTGAATTTACACACCGTTCTATGTTAAATCAGTATAGGCATAGGACTCCACTCAGTGCAGCCATTGACATGTGTCTATATAGGTGTTGGACTCCTCAGTGCAGCCATTGATATGTGTCTATATCGTGAATTTACACAACGTTCTATGTTAAATCAGTATATATGTAGGACTCCACTCACTGCAGCCATTGACATGTGTCTATATTGTGAATTTACACACTGTTCTATGTTAAATCAGTATACATGTAGGACTCCATGTGTCTATGGCGCTAACTATCTGAACTTTTTCCATTTTACCAGGAGTTGGTGATTTCGTGAATGAAGATGAGCTGGTGGCTGAAATTGAAACGGACAAGGTTAGTAGGTTCTAGTCGACCAGGACGTGAGCTGTCCAGACACTGTTCTATTTTAATTGCTTATTCTATCTGCTGTAGACTTAATTCATTAACCGGGAAGATCTCAATTTGAGACCGGGCGCGGTGGCCTAATCGGTAGAGCGCAGGCCTCCCGTGTGGAAGGTCGGGAGTTCGAATCCCAGCCGAGTCAAACCAATGACTTATAAAATTGATACCGACCATTACCTAGCCGGGTGCTCGGTATTAATAGGATAGGACAAGGACTGGTTTGCACAGTTTCGGGATAATATGACTTTGGGATAATAGGTCATGGTGCTGGCGACCTGTTCTCCCAGTGGGGCAGCACTATAAGGTCACTTTGAGTGCACACTGTCACAAGTCGGTACCGGTACTGATATGACCATAGATGTTGCCAGGACGTAAAGTTCCACCAACCAACCAACCAACCATCAGTTTGAGTAGCACGCGTGTTCTGAGTTCTATGGGTCCCTTAGGAAGGACTAAAGCTGGGTCCCAGCTTGTCAGGTCGTAACTATGGCTTACATGCTGGAAGGTGCGAGAGGTGGCGAAGGCACATACACGATGATACATGAAGTGGTATGTTTTCTCATGTAAAATATTTGCTCGGACAATTTCACTGCAATCTACGTTAAGGGCCTGTCACACTATGATGTACGGCGTCAGCGCGTGCCCAACATACGACAATTTGCCAGTACGTCGGTATTTGTCAAACTTTTCAAGGGCGGGGGATAAAAATGAGCGTACACACAACATACACACAACATATGTAACGTATGCAGAACGTATCTGATCTATTGCTAGCGTATAAGAACGTTCATGTGCCTCGCAAAATGTTTGCAAAACGCTTGCATACGCTCATGGTATGCTGACCAACGTTATGTATGTTACTTCATCACTAGAAGTATGGCATATACGTTAAGTACGCTGGAGATACGGCAGGCATACGTTTGAAGTACGTTAGGAGTACATTATGCATCCATGAGCTGTAAGTGAACTGCATGTTCCCAACAGGCTGAACGTATGGCTAACGTTTTCCAACCTATCCCGACCTACCCCTAACGTGTGCATAACGTATGCCGAGTGTATGAGAAACGTATGGGCCATACGGCGATGTACGTTGAAAATTTTGAACATGCACAAAATTTGTTTAGCGGCTCGACCTATGTGGACCTATGACGCCATATCCCGAGCATACTCGACGTATGACGCCATATGGCGACATGTTGGTCGAAAATCGCATACGTCGGCATACGCTAAGGCCAAACGTCATAGTGTGATAGCCCCTTTAGAAACAAGTGGCCATCACGAGGTATTTGGTTCTACGTGCAGTGAGTTTCAAGTATACGTTATATAATGAAGGATACGGCTGTGAGGGTTCACCAGCCCCAACTTCCGGCGTGTAAATTGTATAACCTCAGCTGTTGTTAGAACGTAAAACCCCACCATACACAAAAACTTGATTGGTCTCTAGACGTAAGAACCTTGTTTTTTATATGTACAAATAATAGCAATAACAATAAAATGGTGCCGTGTGCAGACTACGATCCCGATACCTTCTCCGTCGGCGGGGACCATTGAGGAGCTGTTTGTAGAAGATGGAGGTCGGGTGGAGGCTGGGCAGCAGCTCTTCAAACTCAAGTTGGGAGGTGAGAAATGACGCGAGTTGTTGAATTGAGTTTTATTTAACCACAAGCATGTACAGTATAACCCCGTTAAACCAAATTTGACGGGACCCTAGAAATGTGTTTGGATTAACCGGTCATTGATTTAACCGAGCTTTGGCTTTAGCTTTGAATTTGAGTAAGTGTATATTGCACATGTATTATACAATGTATGTGGACCCTTTGGTTATTGTATTTTTTTATGTATATACAGTCTAACCCAGTTAAACCAAGCTCAGTTAAACCAAACGATCGGTTAATCCAAACTTTTCTCGGCGGCCCGGCAAAATATTACCATTTATCATATAGAAATGTCTCAAATGACCTTATAACCACATGAAAGTTTGGTTTAACCATACCGGAAGTGGCCTAAGGCCCGACAATTTTGTTTGGATTAACCGACTTTGGTTTAACCAAGTTTTTTTATATGATAAATGGTAGTATTAAAGGTGTCTGCATTCTCTCCAGTATCGTATTTTTACATATATATATGTAAGCATTTCACATGCATGAATACATATGGCCACATGACAAGTAATATCAATGTTATAATAGTGACTCCATGAATAGCCTTTGCCCAATTTGTTCCTAGCAAACCCATTTCGAGTCAAACCAATGTCTTAAAAATGTATACTTGTTGCTTCCTAGCTTGGCGCTCAGCATTATTAGGATAGGGCAAGACTGGTTGGCTCAGTGTCAGGATAATGTGACTGTGTGGGATATTGAGTGGGTCATGCTGCTGGTGGCCTGGTCGCCCAGTGGGGCAGAACTATAAAGTCACCATGAGTGTGCACTGTCACAAGTCGATACCCGTCCTGATATGACCTTAGATGTTGCCAGGATGTTAAATTCCAATAACCAACCAACTATATAACCTTTAATGTTACTAGGACATAAAACCCTAACAAGAACAAGTTAGGTATGGGCGATAATATAAGCAAAACAAAGATCGTTGAAACCTGACTTCCGGCATTTTTCAATGATTCCCTGACAGTGCTAATCCTATGGGGGGATGGGGGGGGGGGGTGGAATCCGCGTTATCACCGAAATTCGCCGTCGGTGTAATATTCTCGGCTTGTTTTCCATGTTTTTTTTGCCTGAGACCACTTTCATCCCTGTACTTGTGATTGCTAACATTGTTCCCCAACTGTCTGCTCCAGGTGCTCCAGGTGCTGGAGCAGCTGCCCCCAAGGCTGAGCCGGCTGCGGCTCCTTCTCCAACACCTCCTCCAACACCTCCTCCAGCCACATCTGCGCCTGCGCCGACCGCCGGCGCCATCCCGAGCAAGCCGCCTCCAGTGCCCCCCATGCCTTCCCAGCCCATCTCGTCCAAACCCACGTCCGCCATCCCGGTCACCCCGGCCAAGGCAGGGGCGCCCGCCGCCGACGGGGCCGGGGCGGTGCCCGGCGCCCGGACTGAGAGCAGGGTTAGTGTACAAGTTATTCTTAAGCTAAGATTCCTTACACGCGGTATGCGGTATGCGAATGCGGCAAAAAATCGAAACGCCTTGAAGTCAATGGGCTACATCCCTTACACGCGGTATGCGAATGCGAATGCGAATGTGGGAACTCGATCGGTCCCTGTAGCGATCGGTGCAGCATGCGGCATGCGGCACGTGGTATGTGAATAGAAACGTCAGTCGCACTTGTCCATTAGTTTTAGATTAGGAGAGGTGACTGATCATTACGGAACGGTCACACACAGGGGTGCTGAGGGAAAACATATGGTATTGGTGGTGGGGGGTAACGCCGCTTACCGCATAGAAGGAATCCTCCCATTCGCATACCGCATACCGCATACCGCATAGAAGGAATCTTAGCTTAAGTTTTAAGCAGCTGTGAGGGGGGGGGGGGGGTGAGAGAAGGAGATGGGCGGGGGGGAGGGGGGCTGGAAGAGTTCTCCTACCGCCTCCCCAACACCCCCTCCATCGGCTCTCTGACTGAGACATAAGTGCTTTGCTCACGATGAGCAAACATGTCGACGTTTGAGACTGGGTTATAATGGTCTAGTAGGTCTAGTCTTAACAACGAGGGGGTGGGTGGGTGGGTGATCCCCCTAGCCCATCGGGTCTTAGAGATATAAAGGCTTTCCTCACGATGACCAAATATGTGGACGTTTGAGACTATACTATAATGGCCTTGTAGGTTTAGTCTCAACAACTAGGAAGTGTGATGGGTTGGGGGGGGGGGGGGTCCCCCATACCTCATTGGGTCTTCGAGATATAAAGGCTTTCCTCACGATGACCAAATGTGTGGACGTTTGAGACTATACTAGAATGGCCTTGTAGGTTTAGTCTCAACAACTAGGGAGTGGGTGGATGGGTGGGGGGTCTCCATACCTCATCGACTCTTTGAGATATAAAGGCTTTCCTCACGATGACCAAATGTGTGGACGTTTGAGACTATACTATAATGGCCTTGTAGGTTTAGTCTCAACAACTAGGGAGTGGGTGGATAGGTTGGGGGGTCCCCCATACCTCATCGACTCTTTGAGATATAAAGGCTTTCCTCACGATGACCAAATATGTGGACGTTTGAGACTATACTATAATGGCCTTGTAGGTTTAGTCTCAACAACTAGGAAGTGGGTGGATGGGTGGTGGGGGTGTTGGATCCCCCATACGTCATCGATTATTTGAGATATACAGGCTTTGCTCACGATGAGCCAATATGTGAACATTGGAGACTATAGACTATACTGCTGAGATTATACCTGTGTAGTCTCAAACAACTGGCGTGGATGGGGGTGTTGCCTCCCTTGGCTCGACATGAGGGCCCTCCCTGCTCAATATGCGGGCATGTGGGACTACCCAGGTTATAATTGATTTTACAAGAAAATCTTCTACTGATGCAAGTCTAAACACTTCAAAATTCTATCAGAATTTGTTTTTGCTATCATTTGACATGGTTCTGGAATTTTGTGTAAATTTCAATGTAGGCATGTGAATGTGATTGACAAGACGGATAGAATAGATACCACTAGCTTTTTGCCATGAATATGGCCCTTGCTGCCGACATGGCATTACGCCATCAGTAATCAATCAATCAAGGAAATCTGTTTTAGTGTTATTCTGAATTATTCGCCCGCAGGTGAAAATGAACCGAATGCGCTTGCGCATTGCCGAGCGTCTTAAGGAAGCGCAGAACACGTGCGCAATGCTCACCACCTTTAACGAGATCGACATGAGGTGAGTTTGTCGTCATTCCCACATTTCTCATTCGATATCAAGTCTACCATTCGGACAGATTGGCAGGTGGCGGTCATTGTTTCTACCCACTTTTAAGGTCCATTTCTCACTACACTAAAACGGGTTATTCACATCCATCAACATCACCGTAGGTTTACAAAGATGTCCATTTTTAATTACCCTATCCGCCAGATCCAACTTCAAGGGTGTACAAACTAACAAGTTGACCCAGAATGTACAGAATGTCTAGTGTATATTGTTTTTTTTATGTACGCTACGATATAATTAAATATATTGTAATGGGTGTGATGAAAATGGGAAATATTGTGCCTAGAGCGGGACTCGAACCCACATCTCTTTGCATTCCGGGCCAGTGTGCTAACCATTACACCACCCAGGCTCCCTGATATCACAACACTACCCATGCTTACCTGTCTATGTGGTTACTTCCCTGAGAGGTCAGTGCAGACTACTACAATATCATTATTTGATTATATATGTAATTGTTATATTGATATATATGCATATAAATCAAAGATGCATTTTAGCAGTATATTATATTTTAATATATTGCTAAACACGTACAGTTGCCATCCATCTCACTCCGCATTGTGAAGTTTATACGATTGTGATGATGTTGTGAATAGTGAATGTCCCGTACTAAATGGATTACCTTCACGCACATAACACCCCCACCCCAAGCTTAGTTCATCAGACTTCAGTTTGTGGTTTCGGCCCTTTGAAATACGGGGATGAAAGATCTCCGCGAGTTCACGGATTTCCACAATTTTTTTATATTCACCAATGGGGGACATGTGGCGTAGTTCATTTTCCGACACTTGGTGGCGCGTCGGTACTACTGGGCCTACACGGTCATATTGACAATGCTTTGAGTTTGCCAGTACGCGCAGTGCAACACGTATATTTAATTCCAAATTAATAGAAATACAGAACCCTAACCTTATAAATTTAATATAATCTATTCGTTGTATGTTTTCTATATGTATACCTGTCTCTAGGTGTTGTGGCTTCAGAGATATTTGACTTCTTCTGTATGAAGTTTGTTCACGGCCATTGACAATGCACTGAGTTTGGCGGTACGCCCAGTTCAAAACGTTTACTTTATTCAAAATTAATAGAAATACAGAACCCTAACCTTATAAATTTAATATAATCTATTCGTTGTATGTTTTCTATATGTATACCAAGCGGTGTTGTGGTTTTAGAGATATTTGACTTCTTCTGTATGAAGATTGCTCATAGCCATTGGGTTTGCAGTGTGACAGTGTGCCGAATAGGCCCACTCGTTCAGTGGAGACGCGAACGGCAGGAATTTGAACTAAAAAGTCGGAGGTCCCCCATTAACTTCACACAATGCCAATATATATGACAGCAATCGGTTAGTTCGAATCCCAATTTTATATGACCTTAGAGGTTGCTAGAACATAAAACACAAACATGAAACAGTTTGGTATAGGTGATAATAGTCATAATAAGGACAGTTGAAACCTGACTTCTCGAATCTTTTCCGCAGTTCCCTGACAGTGCTAATCCTATGGGGGAATATCCGCGTTTTCATGGAAATTCGCCGTTGGTATTATCATGGATTGGTTCTGCCGGAACCTGCCAGGTGGCGCCACGGTCTCGTCCCGATACCACTTTCACCCCTGGAAAGAGAGCTGACAAAAATTAGAAATTGTGTGGGCATTGAGGACTGAGAGTGCTGTAGTATTTGGTAACTATAATCATGGTGTTCTCTGTGGCAGAGTGGTTAGAGTGTCTGACTATTTTCTAGGTCGGACTCCTAATCTGAAGGTCGGTGGTTCGATTCCCCGTGCCCCCACCTTTGCCACTTTGGATTTCCACCGCTGTGTATAACTTACATTACAGCGTCATCAAAGGCCGGTTGCTCTCATACCATGTCTATGTGATGTGTGGGAGGTTAAAAATCCCTTGGGTCGGTAAAAGTGTAGTCTCGGGCTTTCTATCGACAAACTGTCTAATGGTGAAAACAAGTCTATTCAGACTTATCCATGATATGCAGTATAAATCTTCTTCAATTCACAGTTTTGTAGAGAGTAAACCAGACCACGTGATCTTCCTTCCTCAGCAACCTGATCGATCTGCGCACCAAGTTCAAGGAGCCCTTCCTGAAGAAGCACGGCTTGAAACTGGGCTTCATGTCCGCCTTCCTCAAGGCCTGCGCTTTCGCACTTGTCGACCAGCCGACTGTCAATGGGGTCATCGACGACAAGGAGATCGTCTACAGGGACTACGTGGACATTTCAGTCGCAGTTGCAACGCCTAAGGTGAGTGAAAAGTTGTGGCATGCTGCAAGCAGTGCCAGATTTACATATCGGCTGAGCGAGCTGCAGGCCAGGGCCTCATAATCTAGCTTTGTCAGAAAAGCGTGGGAAAATTACTGGAAGTCAGGTTTCATACAGTACTCTCCAAGCACTATCAGAGGTCTATTCCACTGATCAGTCAGTACAGACTATCCTAGGAGAACGTTTCTACTGTCCTTGCACTGACCATATTATCGCCTACCTAGCCGTCAATTTCTGTCTTTTATTTTCTTTCTCTGAGATCACTTTCATCCCTGGTATATAAACGCCACGCTCACCCGTTATCCTCATCTAGCTTTTACATATGGCATTAATTTGTCATTTGTAGTGATATCAATCGTGGATTAGCACTATAAAGTCACCATGAGTGTGCATTGTCGCAAGTCGGTGCCCATCCTGATATGACGTTAGATATTGCTAGGACATGAAACAACAAACCAAACAAGAAACCCTAGGCAGTCACTGGTCTGGTCCGATAAGCACAGTCTTAGCTGTAAACTGACATGTATTTTCATCTCTATATGACTAGGAGTTCCCTGGTAATCTTTATGTCTGTGTTGTTCAGAGTAATGAGTACAGTATAACCCCTTTAAACCAAACTTGAAGGGACCCTAGAAATTTGTTTGGATTAACCGATCATTGGTTTAACCAAGCTTTGACTTTGACTTGGCTTTGGCAAAAACGGGGGTGCATTATGAATGTACAATGTATGTGGACACCATGATTATTGTTTTTTATGTATATACAGTTTAACCCCAGAAAACCAACCTCAGTTAAATCAAACAATCGGTTAATGCAAACTTTTTCGGCGACCTGGCAAAATACTACCATTTATCATATAAAAAAGTCTCAGATGACCTTAAAACCACTTGAAAGTTTGGTTTAACTGTACCGGAAGTGGCCTGGGGCCAACAATTTTGTTTGGATTAACCGATACTTTGGATTAATCGACTTTGGTTTAACCAACTTTTTTCTATGATAAATGGTAGTATTTTGCTGGGCCGCCGAAAAAAGTTTGGATTAACCGATCGTTTGGTTTAACCAAGCTTGGTTTAACGAGGTTGTACTGTAATATGTTCCTATTCTCCTACAGGGCTTGGTGGTGCCTGTTCTGCGGAACGTGGAGGCAATGAACTTTGCCGATATAGAGAGGAGCTTGGCGGAGATCGGTGAGAAGGTGGGTTGTTTCTCTTAGATGTGTTAGACGTCATTAAACCTGCGTATTACACTCATTTTTAAGTTGCATAGTCCGATGGTTTCGATTTCCGGCCATTTTTATGAGATAAATATATTAATTGATTGTTATCTTACTTTTAGTTTATGGTAATTTTGATTTTAAATGGCTGACTTTGGAGATATTTGAAGTGTAAACATGCCAAATTAATTTTGGCAAGCACGCCAAAATGCTTGACATCATAGGCTTATGCAGTAACAGGTTCTTTTAAATTGACTCAGCGTGCCCTTCTACGTGGCAACAAATGCTTAATAACTGTATCAGTATCTAAGTTAGATATGTAGAATCAAATTAGATAACTGTTTGGGATTTGAAATTTTTATGATTTCATTAGACTATGCAGTTTTAAATGCATGTATAGGTACTATATAATACAAAATAAAAAAACAAATTGGAAACACCATGAACAAGTTTACAGAGATTATACCTTAAAGGAAATCAACCCATCTGGATTATGGCCACTACTGCATAGCGGCGAAAACAAGTGCATGTACTTAACTGTTATGAGGAGAATAAACAAACAATCACAAAAACAAAAAAAAGTACATATAAATATATACTTTTTTTGTGTGTGATTGTTTGTTTATTCTGCTCATAACGGTTAAGTACATGCACTTGTTTTCCTGTACAAATTCTGTTAGGCGTTTCTGAATCTACATGTGTGGCAGCCATGTGTGTCGGTTTCTGAATCTACGCGTGAGACTTTCTTGGAGCTGTGGCTGGTATTTTCGTTAGTTTTTTACTCTACTTGTCAGGCCTTCACAGAGCTGTGACCACCACAATCGTTAGTTTCTGAATTTACCGTATATGTCCCAATAGAAGCACGCTACCCAATAGAAGCAGACATCCCATTTCAAGATTGAAAGCACTCACAAATTTACCATCATATTCAGACTGAATGCACATGGAACAAGACAATCCCATTTTATTTCAGAGGCACAACAAAAACAAATCCATGAAATTCTTTAACTTTGAATAAACGCACATCCATGTGTCTGCACTCGCGCAGTGCGCATCTCTTGGGACATATACGGTACATGCCAGGTCTTCTCAGAGTTGTGGCCGCCACATTCATTAGTTTCTGATTCTATACGCCAGGCCTTCGCAGAGCTGTGACCGCCACATTTGTTGGTTTTTTAATCTACTCATAGGCCTTTAACAGAGCTGAGGGCCGCCACATACGTTTGTTTCCGAATCTACACACCAGGCCTTCTCAGAGCTGTGGCCACCACACGTTAGTTTCTGAATCTACACACCAGGCCTTCTCAGGGCTGTGGCCACCACACATTAGTTTCTGAATCTACACGCCAGGCCTTCTCAGCGCTGTGGCCACCACGTTAGTTTCTGAATCTACACACCAGGCCTTCTCAGAGCTGTGGCCACCACACGTTAGTTTCGGAACCTATACGCCAGGCCTTCTCAGAGCTGTGGTCACCACACATTAGTTTCTGAATCTATACGCCAGGCCTTCTCAGAGCTGTGGCCACCACACGTTAGATTCTGAATCTACACACCAGGCCTTCTCAGAGCTGTGGCCACTACACGTTAGTTTCTGAATCTACACACCAGGCCTTCTTAAAGCTGTGGCCACCACACATTAGTTTCTGAATCTACACACCAGGCCTTCTCAAAGCTGTGGCCACCACACGTTTGTTTCTGAAACTACACACCAGGCCTTCTCAGAGCTGTGGCCGCCACACGTTAGTTTCTGAATCTACACACCAGGCCTTCTCAGAACTGTGGCCACCACACATTAGTTTCTGAATCTACACACCAGGCCTTCTCAAAGATGTGGCCACCACACGTTTGTTTCTGTGAAACTACACGCCAGGCCTTCTCAGAGCTGTGGCCACCACATTCTTGAGTCTCTGAATTCACAACATAACCGCTCTCTGCTCGCACCTGTAGGCACGCATGGGTAACATCGCCATTGAGGACATGGACGGGGGCACGTTCACTGTGAGTAACGGCGGCGTTTTCGGCTCACTCATGGGCACCCCGATCATCAACCCGCCTCAGTCGGCCATCCTCGGCATGCACGGCAGCTTCGACCGGCCGGTCGCCATTAACGGAAAGGTAAGCAGTGGATAATGGCAGAAGGGCGCAGTGTCAGTCTGGGGGAACTTGGTAGATAGTCGGTACTTTTAAAACTGAACAAACCCAACAACAAAGTTGTAAATCATGTAATATTTTTTTTATATATAATGATCATCATGATATTATTATATTATAATCATATATTATTTAATCATCATGAGCATGTCTTTATTTTTGTAGTATTTTTACAAGAATAATTTCAATATTATTATAGTATTGTCATGGGGGTGATGAAAATGGGGAATATTGCGCCTAGAGCGGGACTCGAACCCATGTCTCTGCATTCCTGGCCAGTGTGCTAACCATTACACCACCTAGGCTCCCTGATATCAACACACTACCCATGCCTACCTGTCTATGTGGTTACTTGCCTGAGAGGTCAGTGCTGACTACTACACTCGTCCCCTTGGAATTGTAAGTCTTTTAAATGGTCATTTAATGCTTACAATTACATACATATAGGCAATGCACTTACACATACATACACAGGGTAGGTTCAACATCCATACAGCACATAGCTTGTACAGGATCATGGTCACGGCAACCAGTGTCATGGGGGTGATGAAAATGGGGAATATTGTGCCTAGAGCGGGACTCGAACCCACATCTCTTTGCATTCCGGGACAGTGTGCTAACCATTACACCACCTAGGCTCCCTGATATCAACACACTACCCACGCCTACCTGTCTATCTGGTTACTTGCCTGAGAGGTCAGTGCCGACTACTACAGTATATACAATGATTACAATTTCTTTTAAAAGAAATATGCTCATGGTCACTCAATGACTCATTCACTGGCTCAATGACACCCACTGACTCACCCAACTGGTGTCCAAATCATTAGAGCGCAGGCTTCCCGTGCGGAAGGTCGAGAGTTTGAAACCCGACCAAGTCGAACCAGTGACTTACACAATTTATACTTGTCGCTACCTAGCCTGGTACTCCGCATTACTAGGATAGATAGCTCAGTATCAGAATAATGTGGCTGAGTGGGTTATTGGGCTCCCAGTGGGGCAGCACTATAAAGTTGCCGAGTCCGCACTGTCACAAGTCGGTACCCATCCTGATTTGACCACACGTGTTGGTAGGATCTACAACCCCCCAAAAAAACAAATCGACCCACCCAATGACTCACTGACTCGCCCAATGACTCACTCACTCATCCAATGATTCATCCAATGATTCATCCAATGACTCGCTCACTCAACCTACTCTAAGTTAACCCTATCCAAAATTACTATTACTATTAACTGACATTACTATACCTGAAAGAAATAATTACATGTAACCAGGGTCCGTACGGGGCCTGGAAAGTCTTGAAAAGTCTTGAACGTCATTTGCCCCATTTCAAGGCCTTGAAAAGACTTGAATTTAACCTATTTCGGATAATTAGCCTTGAAAAGCGAAAAGCCTTGAATTTAACCTATTTCGGGTAATTAGTCTATAAAAGCCTTGAATTCCATTAAACTGTCCCTACTGATTTAAATTAGTCCAAAATCACCATTCGGCATTGTTATTTTTTCCTTAAATCCAAATGAAAATAGTGTTGAATTCCTATAATAAAAAAACAGCCTTGTAAAAGCCTTGAATTCCATATCTTCACACGTGTACGGACTGTGTGTAACGCAAACTGTGGCCCCTCTCATATGCAGGTTGAGATCCGCCCGATGATGTACGTGGCCCTGACGTACGACCACCGGCTGATAGACGGGCGCGAGGCGGTGCTCTTCCTGCGCAAGGTGAAGGCGGCTGTCGAAGACCCGCGCATCATCCTGCTCGACTTGTGATCACTGAGGCGTGTCTCGACTGGGGCTTCAACTCGGACTTATGGCCAGTAGCCGTGCGACTAGTGCTACATGTGTCTCACGCGCCACCTCCCTGCCAATGTGGTGTTGATGATGTTGTTATCTCCCTCCTCCACCTCCTCCACGTCCTCCACCTCCTCCACCTCCTCCACCTCCTCCACCTCCCATTCCTACCTGGGAGGATTACGAGTCTGGATCAAAGGCAAATGCTGCTAGAGAAAGGTCTCTGTGATTTTTCGATTCGAGTGGAAAAGCATTTCTTAGTGGTATTGTGGGTTTTTTGCCCCCTCCCCCCCCCCCCCTCATCTCCACCCCCTGATTTGAGCCGCTGTTATTAGGTACCGGCAGCGCCATGAAAAACTCGTGGAATAGGGCTTTTTTTCAATTAATATTCACAGGGTTTTAGCTATTTCTGTATGTATTTGATTTTGATGAAATTGCATAACTTAGAAGATCAACATATGTTCTATCGGATGTTGTTGGAATGAATATATAATAAGTTTGTATTTAAGTAAAAATCCATTTTGTATGATGAGTGTATTTAGTGGATATTCTTCATCACCGGTGTCAATGAAAATTACTCCGAAAACAGGTTATCTTTAATTGTGTGGCGCTCCCTTGCGCTACATCGTAGAAAGTCATGGAAGGTACCAAAAAAAGCGCCATGACCTCAGCTTCCTAGCCGTATCTGGTCAAAAAAGTCAATCATGGTCAATTCTGCAATTTCAATTATTTTTAAAGTTTAAAAACATGTAGTGAATTTTAAAATATTTAAAACCTAATTAGATTTGGTATGGATAGATCAGATTTGAAAGATCTCCGAGATTTCGCGGAATTTCAAGATTTTTCCTATATACCCCTACTGCAATCCCACAGCACTATACATTTATACTAATTGAAGAAATTGTTTGGCTGCAATGAGCTTTCAAAAATTGACAAATTTAAATATTTCACTTACAGATGCTGTTTACATGCAAACAATTACACTTTTTTCACATTTTAGGATGCAAATATCTTTTGATTCTCTGGAGATAGAGGTCTGGGAAAAAATGGACAATTACACTGTTATGAATATGTGAACTATTTAGCATTTATTCAGTCTTGTTGCAGTTTTCCAAGAAAATACCATGCTTGGAAAATGGCTATTTGGTCAAATCAGAATAAATTTTGTTATGAATTGCACTTTTTGACATTGTCTTATTAAAAATCTTCTTCACTAATTGATTCAGCAATTGACACATTAAATTCCTTTATATATACAACGGAAATTGGTTAGCAGAACTCCACTCACATGGTCCACTTTTTATTATATTGTGTGAAAGTTCCACTTTTAATTCCAAATTAATACATTTTTATATATTAAATCTTAAAAATTGATTATCTCAAAAACAATAATATATATAGCCTGGCTCTACAGGAAGGAATCAAAATATTGCACCCTATGCATATTTTTTTATTTCGCTGCCGGTACCTACTGTTATAGATAGATGAAGTGTGCTGTATCACTGGCACTTTCATCTCTCTCTCTGACTGTCTCTCTCTGTCTGTTTGTCTCTCTCTATGCCTGGTTGCTGGCTTGGTGATGGTGGTGTGTGCCAATGGTATATACAAGGATGAAAGATCTCCACGATTTCGCAGATTTCTGCAATTTTCTCGGATTTCCACAATTTCTTTTTGTAATCTACGATTTGTGCTGATTTGAAAATATCTATGAACAATACCCGAGCAATTTCTGTGTATTTTCTCCATCTACACGAAAATATTATATTAACCCAAAATTACAGAAACACTTGAAATATTTAGCCCATCCCCTGAATTTATCACAGCAGGTGTTGTAACTGAATGGGGGTGAATTTCCATGAAAACTTGGAAATTCTCAATAGTTAGCATTGTCAGAAAATTACTGGAAGGAAAATTACTGGAAGGCAGCTTTCATGCAGTACTCTCCAAGCACTATCATAGGACTATTCCACTGATCAGTCAGTATAGACTATCCTTGGAGAGCGTTTCTACTGTCCTAGCACTGACCGCATTATCGCCCACCTAGCCGTCAATTTGCACTTCTTTTTCTCTCTGAGACCACTTTCATCTCCAGTATATAAGCGACACGCTCGCCCTTTATCCTCATCTAGCATCTATGGATGCTCGCTAACCAGGCCTCTACTTACCAAATATTGAAAGGATGTCGGATGGTTCACCCAATTATATCAAAGCTATTATACTGTTTTTTGGAGTTTTCTTTTGGTCTATAAAGTAATCTGGTTTGCGATTTGTATTGGATGCTTTGGTGTAGTTCTCCCTTTCTCCCTTTCTTCCTCACTGCCCTACGTCGCTGTCACCTATGCTGTTGATCTTAGTAATTATGCAACTGTGTAATGCGGTTGTGAAGCCCTTACCCAAAGAGTGTCTGCCAAATGTGCATGGACCACTTCTAATAGGCTGTGGAGTGCAGCAGGGTTGTGCACAGGCGGAGCACTTAGTCACCGCCTCTTCAGTCCTGGTCATACTACAGCTTGCGACCACTTTGGACCAACGAACCCACTTCCTTGCGACCAAAGCAATGGTCGCCATCCTCTGGGGGACAATTTTGGTCACAAGGTTTTTAGTGCAGTAGCTGCAACCGCCTTGCAACCATTTTGGTCGCAAGGAGGTTGGCAACCACTGAGGACCACTTTGCAATCAATTGCGACCTCTTTGTGACCACCCCTTTTTTTGTGGTTGCAAAGTGATCGCAAAGCAGCAGTGTCACTGGGGTGATGTTCCCTGCCCATCATGTGTAGGATGCAGATAGAGCGCATCACAATCAAGACTTGATCACGATATCAGGTACAGGTCTGGACCAATAGCTGTTGTCTCGTGAAATCAGATTCAGAGGATGTTACTAGCAGTGTCTTTCAATTAAACAGGCTGCATAAATATACCTTTCTAGGAGTGGCAACCATCGTTTGTGTGTATATATATGTGTGTATGTATGTGTACGTGCGATTACTGTTATTTGTTGGAAGCGAGTGATCTTGGATTGTGAAGAAGATGGAGGATGGTAGAGCGGAAATGCTAGGGTGGATAAGGGAGACTGACCTATGTGAGTTACGGCCCGTTTATACTTTTGACGCCGTGTGACACCGTGCCTTGAACTTTACGCCGGATAGCGCCCTGTGACACTGCAAAACGGTGGGGAGTGCGCGACGTGTGGAAGCGCTGACCTTGAAAGTTCAACATAGTTTAAATCTGGTCAACGCTTGCGCCGTGTTGCGCCATCTAACGTCTACGTAAAGTCTGAATAGGAGCGTTGGTTTGCGCCATGTTGCGCCATCTAACGTCAACGTAAAGTCTAAATGGGAGCGTTGGTTTGCGCCGTGTTGTGCCATCTAACATCGATGTAAAGTCTAAATGGGAGCGTTGGTTTGCGCCGTGTTGCACCATCTAACGTCGATGTAAAGTCTAAATGGGAGCGTTGGTTTGCGCCGTGTTGCGCCATCTAACGTCTATGTAAAGTCTAAATGGGAGTGTTGGTTTGCGCCATCTAACGTTGATGTGAAGTCTAAATGGGAGCGTTGGTTTGTGCCATCTAACGTCGATGTAAAGTCTAAATGGGAGCGTTGGTTTGCGCCATCTAACGTCGATGTAAAGTCTAAATGGGAGCATTGGTTTGCGCCATCTAACATCGATGTAAAGTCTAAATGGGAGCGTTGGTTTGCGCCATCTAACGTCGATGTAAAGTCTAAATGGGAGCGTTGGTTTGCACCGTCTGGCACCGTTACACACCGTCAAAAGTATAAACGCGCCTATGTAGGTAGCAAGCATGTCCGTGACAAGGATAAGGCCACCTGGCTAACCAGTCATGTCATACTAACATTGCTTTTGAGTTAACAATACGATGTGGATTTGTAATTTTTGGTTGATTTTGTATATTTCTTCTCCTCACCCAACCCACGCTCTGTTGAATACATCCTTATTGCGTTCCTGGAATAATTAGCGAAGTTACTGGTAGCTTTGGAACTTGATAGGCATATTACGCATTGGAGTGTTAGAAGATGTGGTTGTAAGTATGTGAGCGATTGTCTTGAACCATACACATTAACCGGCTAATTTATTTAATGAGGCAATTTTATTTAATTGCAATACTAAAATTATTTCATCCATTTATGGCTTTTTCATTTTTCTTTAGCATTTAAGTAATATCGTAGGATACACGATGTATACATTTATGCTTCATTACGTAACATAATCAGTCCTAAACGACAGCGTGACCTCATGCTTGCGATATTAGCAAACCCAGCTTACATAAATGTAATTATTCACCATTTTGCTAATGGTAATAGCTGACATAATTTAACGTTGTATGTACAGCATCACTAATTCTTACTCAATTTTCAGAGTTAAAAAAAAAGAGGCTACCTAATCTATTTTATAATTTGAGAAAATAATGTAAATATATACAGTAAAACCTCTCTAAATCGACCGACCTTGGGACCGACTTTAAGTGGTCCATTTAGGGAGGTGGTCGTTTAGGGAGTAGAAAATATGGTTACAATGGTATTGTTGGGACCCAAATAAAGCGATGGATATAGCGGATTGGTCGATCTGTGGAGGTGGTTGGTTAGAGAGGTTTTACTGTATGTCAACATTTTGGCTCGGTATTCACTGGTTCAGGAGAATCACTCAGGTGATTGAATGCTTTAGACCAACCCTCTACCAGTCTGATCATTTGTTCTATTTATACATTTTGTATTTAAGCCTGGTATAGAGATGACCAATGCGTAGAGTGCACTGCTTTCATGTCTTGGCGTAACTTATTAGACCTAATATTCATAGATAATTCTCTGATTTATGATCACGTTAACCATATCACTTGGGGGTAAGAGCCTTGTATAGAACTGTGAGGAAGTAAAGGTTGCGACGTTTTGTATGATCACCAATGCATGGATGAATAAAAGTGTAGAAATAACTTTGTTAGCCTTTGTGTAATGTTCTAGGAGCCATGTTTTTATTACACTCGAGCTAATAGATATTTTTTTTTTTTTTTTTAAAGCTGCATAGCTCGATGAAAACATCAAATTTTCAAAACCAAAATAATTATATAGATCTACATATCTACTGTAGATACTGGCATTTGTTGCCACATAGAAGGGAATGCTGAGGCAATTTAATCAAACCGGTTACTGCAGAATTCTATGGTAGGCTTTTGGCATGCATGTCCAAATTAATTTAGCCTATTTGCACTTCAAATATCTCAAAAGTTAACCATTTGAATAAAGTTATTTCAAACTATGGTAAGGTAGATTATAATGATCAACCTAATATATTTATTTAAGAAACTCGGACCATGCAACTCTAAGCCACATGTTTCTGTACGGCATAACTGTAGTCATAAATAAAGCCACAACTTTTTTTGAAACCGTGTCATTTGGAAAAGATAAACGGCTATGTAATCCCAGGTCTTAAATAATATTATCGTGTCGGCCTACTCATTAGCCTGGTCTTTGGGAGGCCGACGAGTTGCTGCATTCGGTTCTGAGAGGCAATCGAGGCGCCACCTGGTAACAACGCACCGCATTTAACGTTGCCTAGTACCGCAGTTGTCCGTTATGGGGCAGCACAGTGACTAGCTGAACACCGTTATGTGGCACATGAATAATAATTAATTGCACCAACATTACGCATACACTGAAACACCACTTCATTCCACCTCGAGATGGGGCGCCGCTGGTTATCAGATACAACATTAACATTTGCTGTTTTTTCACTTAACAACAAAAAACTCATAGCAGAGATTATATCAACAGAGACCGTAGACATGTTCTCGGACATCATCAGTAGCCTAAAGGGGCTGTCACATTAGGGTTTTATGCGGGAGCGTATGGCGGCGTAGGCGGCGTATGAGTAGCATATACGGCATACGCCGTATATGCTACTCATACGCTACGCATACACTACTCATACGCCGCCAGATGCCGGCTTATGTGAAGTGTATGAGGCATATGCCGCCATACGCTTTCATAAATCCGTCCGTCCAAATTTTTTTGTGCATGCTCAAAAAATCTCGACCTATGAGGGTGTATGGCCCATACGCTGCTCATATGCTACTCATACGCCCGCATATGCTCCTCGTACGCTAGGGGTACGCGGGCATAGGTTTTTCATACGCTCAACTTGCGTCACCGGCGTATCTCTAGCATATGTAGCGTACGCATAACCTACGAGTTACGTATGGTAGCGTACTCCTAGCGTATGCGTATTCAAAGCATATGCCATAAGCCTCGACATTGAGCTGAGACGGGTCAATCCGACAGGTACCGGACTGTATTTTTTTGTATTTAGGACGGTCCAAACATGTGGTCCAACCACTATCAAAAGCAACTACCTGTTAGGAAGCAGTCTCCATATGAAATGTGAAGAAATGGGACGGTGCAAACATGTACACACACACCCACTACACACACATGTACCTAGATTTTATCCTACATATCGACCTTAGTTTTTTTATTATTATTATTATATAATACCATATTGGGGGTTTGTGACCTAGGGGTCACTGGCTGCAGAACTGCAGCATTAATAAAAACGGTGGACCTGTTAGGAAGCAGTCTCCATGAGAAATATGAAGAAATGGGACGGTGCAAACATGTAGGACGGTGCAAACATTAAACCTGCATGTGCATGCTTCCTACATGTTTGGACCGTCCTACATGTTTGCACCAACCCATTTCTTCATATATCATATATAGAGACTGCTTCCTAACAGGTAGTTCCTTTTGATAGTGGTTGGAGCACATGTTTGGACCGTCCTACTCTGGATGTCACACAAATATTGTACACTAATACTTAAGATATGATATGCTTTGCATATGCTAAGCATAGGTTCCGCTTAGGTTACGCATATGCTACTCATACGCTAATCCACAATGCATACGCTCCACATGCCAATCAAAGCCATCAAAACATCTCACAGGTACGCTCCTCATACGTTCCTCGTACGCTCCTCATACGCTCCTCATAGGTTTCACATATGCTCAAACCCACCCGTAAGGTCACCAAAGGTCATGATAGGCCGGCACCCGCAGGACTTACATAGGTTTTCAATACGCTCCTGCCATACGCCGAAATGTGACAGCCCCTTTACATCTACCGACTTGTGATAGTGCACATTCATGGCAACTTTCTTTTTAGTGACCAGACGAGGTGGCCGAATGAGTTGAGCGTCTGGTCTCCTGCTTTGGGAGATCGCGGGATCCCAACCCGTGGGTTCGAACCCTGGTCGAGTCAAACCAATGACTTAAAAATTGATACTTCCCACTTCCTAACCAGGCGCTCGGCATTAATAGGATAGGGCAATGACTGGTTAGCTAAATGTCAGGATAATGTGACTGAATGGGGATATCAGGTCATGATGCTGGTGGCCTGATGTCCCAGTGGGGCAGCACTATAAAGTCACCATGAGTGTGCACTGTCACAAGTCAATACCCATCCTAAGATGTTGTTGGGACGTAAAACAACAACAAACAAATAATTCCTTTTAGTGCTATCCAACTAAGATACCATGCAGCCAGTACCATGAATTTATATTCCATTCAATCAGATTATTCTGACACTGTATCAACGAATATTTTGCTGTCTTAAGCCCCAGTCACACCTACCCGGATCAGGGGCCGGACGAGCCCCGGGCCGTCATCCGGGGCGATCCGGGGTGATCTGTGGCTCGTCCGTGGCTCATCCGGGGTGATCCGTGGTTCATCTGGGGTCTGCCCAAGATGTTTTAAATGTTTAAAACATTCGGGGCATCCGGGCTCGATCCGGCATGGTAGTAGTAGTAGTAGGAGCGAAACTGTCCCGGACAGGCCCCGGTTCACCCCCGGACTACCCGGACCACCCCCGGATCGCACCGTCCGGGTATGTGTGACCGCGAGGCAAACAACGACGAAAATAGCGATTTTATCCGGGGCTGTCCGGGGGTGGTCCGGCTCAAAATCCGGGGCTCGTCCGGGTAGGTGTGACTGGGGCTTTACCGATCGCCAAACAAGGTAGCGTGATAACTTTAAGTTTGGTAAATGGTTGGTTAGGGAAGTAAGTGCTTTCCCCACGCGATCTTAATAATGTCTGGCATTTTCGATTCGATGCATTCTCATCCACCAAACATTCAAGCTCCATAGACTGATGAAGGTATGCCAGTTCCAAAACCCAAACACTCCCCTAGATTTGATTCAACATATCCAACTTAGATACTGATGCACCCATTAAACAATTTTTGCTGCATGGAAGTCAATTTAATTTGGAAAAACACCCACAAAACCAGTCCCTGCTGTAGTGTATGGTGTCTGAATTTTGACCAAGTCAAACGAATTACTTGACAAATTTATACCTGTCCCACGACGAGGGTTCAAGTCAAACCAATGACTACATAGCCTGGTGCTCTGCATTAATAGAACAGGACAAGGACTCGTTTGCTCAGCGTCAGGATAATGTGATTGAGTGGGATATCAGGCCATGGTGCAAGCAGACCCGTCTCCCAGTGGGGCAGCACCATAAAATCGCCATAAGTGCCAACTGTCACAAGTTGGGATCCATGCATCCTCATATGACCTTAGATGTTGCTAGATCTGTCATCATGAAATCGTCATTTGTGTGGGGGTGGGGGTATTAATGAATGGTGAGTTAGCCCAAGATGCATAGACTCCAGATGTCTATCTGAACAACTGACGGAATATAGTTCTTTCACAAATATGCAAATTATTATTAATTACGTTTGTTCCTCAAGCGTTGCCTGGGTTATGCTAATCACATTTTCGCCTACTAAATTATCATATTAAGCCGTGTTCACACGGGAAAAGTTTAAAGCGATTTAGACAAGGCGAATAATATGAATCGATTTAGTTTGAAAGTGTTTCGCGTTCACACGGGGCAATGCTTGAGTCGGTTTAAGGCGGAAGTGGATATCTGCGCATGAGCAAGTCCAGACTAACCAGCGTCAGTTTGGGTTCGTCGACGTCGGCACCAGAGAGTGTGGGTTCGACCTAGATATGTATGGACTGAATCGTATTGGTTTGGAACAGTCAAAACTTCTGCTGGGCAGAGAAAACCTTAAAATAAATCATGAAAAAAATATCTGTGCACAGCTAGCGGTTTCATAGACCAAATTTACCGGAAAGTCAACAAACTCAGGTCTCGACTGCGCATGGGTGTGACGTCCTTAATCCGCCTCAAGTAAGTCGGTTGCATTCACACGGGCGATATAAGTCGAATCATAAAATTTGGTTCATATAAACCACCTGCTTAGGTGGTTTATAAAATCCGAATTATATGAATCGATTCAGCCCTAAACCGCATCAGCCGTGCGTTCACACGCCAAATGTGAGTCGAACTAGGCAAGCCGATTTATATGAATCGAATTAACTGCCCCATGTGAACACGGCTTTAGATTAAGTATGTTATACTTATAGTAATAGTATCCTGTATTTACATTATCCAATACGAAATAGGAACGCAGGGTCAACAACCAGGTCTTTGCGCCCCCCCCCCCCCCCCGCATTCTCTCACTCCCAATCCCACTCCTCGGTCGAATAAAAACAGTGCATGTGATCTTGGTATGCATGCACGGCTAACCATAGAAACAGGTGAGTATGGCATGTGTTCATGCACCATTGTTACTACTTGTATACTTACTACTGTGCCATACTTAGCGTTTACATACAATAGTGGATGGCCGAGTGAGTTGAGCGTCCATCTCCTGTTTTGGGAGATCGAGGGATATGAACCTATGAGTTCATTGGTTCGAACCCTGATCGAGTCAAAACAATGACTTAAAGATTGATAGTTGTCACTTCCTAGCCTGGTGCTTGGCATTATTAGGATAGGGCAAGGACTGGTTGGCTCAGTGTCAGGATAATGTGACTGAATGGGATATCAGGTCATGGTGCTGGCAGCCTTGTCTCCCAGTGGGGCAGTACTATAACGTCGCCATGGGTGCGCACTGTCGCGATACCCGTCCTGATATGACCTTAGATGTTGCTAGGCCGTAAAACAACGACAAACTTAGCGTTTACAATCTGACCCACTGCTACAACTTAGTACAAGGTGGTATGGTTGCTGATAGCCAGTCTCCGCGTCATTACGGTAGAGGGCGCCACCGCGGGCTTTATCTGGTCACGTGACACACTTTGATACAGCGCCCTGACAAAAGGACGGAACGTTCAGCTAATAGTAATACCACGAAATAAGGAGTTTATTATTCAAAGCGACAGGACTGCTCATGGTACACACCGCGAAGTCGAGAAATAACACAAACTGGTAAGCTTCTTTCGGTTAATGTGCTCCTGTCTTATTGTGTTCCTATCTTGTATATTATTAGCTGTTCAGGCAAATCAGGGGATGGTGATATTTGATAATCAACTCGGTAATGATTGATACTTGATAGGCTAATTGCTACAGAGTGAACTTGTTACTTGATTAGA
Organism: Branchipolynoe longqiensis; assembly: GCA_030323885.1. NCBI lineage: Eukaryota > Metazoa > Annelida > Polychaeta > Phyllodocida > Polynoidae > Branchipolynoe > Branchipolynoe longqiensis. The sequence continues at coordinate 14,297,937 of CM059186.1, forward strand.
AATAAACAAGGCTGGTTTGCAAGCTCAGCGTGGGACGTTGCAGATCTAAGACACATTCAGTGGATATAAGCAATTTACATTGTTAATGGTGTTTAGTATAAATTTGCGTAGCCCGTACCTATGTAGGCTATCTACGAATATGATTATGCTTGTTTTAATTAGCCCATAGGCCTACTGGCCATATAGATGTAGTCTATAGTGGGTGTGTGTTTAATAGATGTAATCGTATACAATTTGAGCATTAACTATGTCTATAGTTAATCACTCTGACCTCTAGCATGACGTATAGACTAAGTATATGCTAACTACTATTTATCTATTGTATTTCAGTCTAGATCTGGTTTATTGTTATTTGTAAATTTGACTTGAAGTTTGGGTAATTGACTATATAGTCTATAGAGTAGTTATGGTGGTGAAATTGTATTGGAAGCATAATGAAAGTTGCATGAAAAACGCAGTGTTAAAGTTGCATAGTCCAGTGGTCTTGAGTTTCTGTCATTTTCTGAGATAAATATATTAGACTGACTTTTATAACCTACCTTACTTTAGTTTGAAGTAATTTTTATTTTAAATGTCTAACTTTTGAGATATTTGAAGTACAACCATGCCAAATTAATTTTGGCAAGCACGCCAAAACTCTAAAACCATATGCTTCTGTGGTATCAGGTTCTATTAGATTGCCTCGGTATTCGCTTCAATTGGTGAAACGTGTTTAATAAGTGCACCAGTATCTAAGTTAGATATGTAGAATCAAATCTAGATAATGGTTTTGGTTTTGAAAATTTGATATTTTCATCGGACTATGCACCTTTAAACTTCAGGTATACTTTATTATGGATATAGGCATAATAAAGGGAAACTTAGAACGGGTTTCAAGGTGAGATGTATATATAGGTGCAATACATGATTTCCGTGACTAGTACAACACCTGGTGATAGACAACGACACGCATGTTGTGGGTTGACAGTGTGTCACTGTGTTGTTTTACCCTGACGATAGAGCTTTTCAATCAATCAATCAATCAATGGGATACAGCTATAATTATCAAAAATGATTCAAAATTGATAAGTATGTTTTCTCTATAAATCCACATTTCTGCTGAAAAGACTGTGTCAGTTGCTCAATATTAAGCGAGTGTTAACAGAGCCTCAATTGCCTCTCCACAAATGCTATGACCCACAAGTCCAGTCTGGACTACGCTCTATGCATGCATCGCGGAAATCGTGTATTGTCAAACTTAATCTGCATATTTATATTCTTCCGCTTCGTGAAATTGGGATACAAGATAAGTGGATGAACGAACACTGGCTGGTAGGCCTACATCCGAAAAGGACTTTCCATTTATTTAAAGTAAAAATGATGTGCTAGTGAAGGTAGATGGGGGAGGTTGATGGGAGATGAACTTGTGCTCATGCTGCACTGTAAACCTTAAATAACCGTAGGACACATGTCTACATGTTAGGGTTACGGCTGGTGTAGGGGTCAGAGACCAGCTGCTGTTGGGCTTCCCTTGCAGTAAATGGAGCTGAATTTCCATGATAACATAGAAATTATGCCATAGGTTTAAAGTTGCATAGTCCGATGGTTTTGAATTTCTGTCATTTTCTAATATAAATATATTAGGTTGATGGTTATAATATGTCTTGCTTTAGTTTCAAGCAACTTTTGTTTTAAATGGCTAACTTTGGAGATGTTTGATGTTCAAACATGCCAAATTAATTTGAGAGAGCAATCCAAAACTGACACCATGCATAGGCTCCACCAGTGACAGATTCTATTAGATTGACTGACCATTCCTTTCTATACATGTGGCAGCAAATGCTTAATAAGTGCATCAGTATCTAAGTTAGATATGTAGGATCAAATCTAGATAAATGTTTTGGTTTTGAAAAATTGATACTTTTATCAGACTATGCAGCTTTAAAACTGTCAGGTTTCATCCAGTGTTCTCTAAACACTATCCTGGCTCCATTCCACTGATCAGTCAGTACAGGCTATCCTTGGGGTACATTCCACTGTCCTTGTGACTACAGGTATTATCGTCCACCTCACCATAGACTTCCCTTCTTTTTTTCTTTCACGATTACTTTCGTTTTACAATATTTCACAATGTTAGACAGTAATCACTAAAGACACGAATACAATATAATTTACAGATAATCGCACCATAATATATATTCCATATCTCCACAAGTGTACGGACCCTGGACTTGTTTTAAACCAACAAATTATATTACACAACTTCAAATGTGACAATTAGATATATTATCTTAAAGCTGCATAGTCTGATGAAATATCAAATTTTCAAAACCAAACCAATTATCTAGATTTGATTTTAAATATCTAACTTAGATACTTATGCACTTATTAAGCATTTGTTTCTGCGTAGAAGGCAATACTGAGTCAAGTTAACATAACCTGTTACTGCAGAAGTCTATGGTGTCAGAGTTTTTGCAAGCTTGCCAAAACTAATTTTCCAATGTTTGCACTCAAAATATCTCAAAAGTTTACCATTTAAAATAAAAGTAACTTTGAACTAATGTAAAGTAGATGCTAGTGATCGATCTAATATATTTATCTCAGAAAAAATACAGAAATTCAAAACCATTGGACTATGCCACTTTAATAACCATGCACTACCCGTGGCACACATTAGAACTATTCCGATTTCGTTTGTTTTCTGTACGAGGTATACCCGGCCCCTTTATATTTCTACAACTTTTTTTTGCATCTTTTATTTCAACCCTCAGAGTCGACCTGCTTCAACTTCTAGCATTAATTATGCAGCGAATAGTGGGACTAGTAAGCAGTGGCCCATCATCTACTAGACACGACGATGATTTCGCAGACCGTCTCAGCAGTCGATACACAGTTCTCTTCTTGGTGGTTTTCACCGTCATTGTTTCCTCACACCTATACATCGGAAAACCAATCGCATGTTGGCCCCCGACTGAATTCAAAGCCCCTTGGGTGAAATATGTAAACAACTATTGCTGGGTAAAAAACACCTATTATGTATCATTCGATGAAGATGTCCCAGATTTCAAGTTTGGCGAGCGCGAACAGCGTGAATTACGCTACTATCCATGGCTACCATTCATATTAATAGTCCAGGCGCTGGGATTCTACACACCATCAATTGTATGGCACTCCTTCAACCAGAAAGCAGGCGTCGATTGCGACGACATACTGGCAGCTACAAAGAAGTACCAATGCACCCGCGAGGAAAAGGGGCGGAGAAAGCTCATGGGAATGATCTCGAACCAAATGGACAGGTTCTTGAGGTCCAGACCTGCGACAGACCCAGCTTCTGACATGAAACTTCGGAACATCTGGCGCATGTTGTGCTGCTATGCCTGTCTTGCGCGCGGTAGATATCTGATTGTGCTTTACCTGTTCGTGAAGATTCTATACATGGTGAACATCATCGGACAGTTCATGTTCTTGAATCGCGTGCTGTATCCAACCTTTTCGCTGTTCGGTTATGAAATGCTGCAGAAGATGCTCCATCCCGAGAGCAGCGCCATGGACTCCATCTTCCCACTCGTCACTTTATGTGACTTCAACGTGCGTAGAGTCGGCAATGTTCATCGCTACTCGGTGATGTGTGTTCTGCCTATTAACATGTACGCCAGTAAAGTGTATGCCTTCCTGTGGGTTTGGATGCTGGTGGTTGGGTGCGTCTCTGGGGTGAGCTTTGTCCAGTGGGTGGCCAGGTGCATGTGTGGCCGTGATAAGTACCGCTACGTGCAGAAACACCTCAGCTACGTGAAGGCCTTCTCAAAGCCCACGACCTCCCCAAGCCGCCAAGCGCATGCCGTCGCCGAGTTCGTGGACTTGTACCTGCGGCAGGATGGAGTCTTTGTTCTTCGGCTTATCGGGCACAATACCAACAATATGACCGTCTCGGATGTGCTATCAGTTCTTTGGGACAACTGGACGATCCACGAGAAAAAAAGGCTGGATGATAATCTTGGCAGAAAGTGAATTTTAATTTGTTAATTTTTAAGTGGGTGTACAATACCAACAATATGACCGTCTCAGATGTGCTGTTAGTTCTTTGTCAGTAATTTGTTAATTTTTAAGGTATGTGTACAATACCAACAATATGACCGTCTCAGATGTGCTGTCAGTTCTTTGGGACAACTGGACGATCCACGAGAAGAAAAGGCTGGATTGGATGATAATCTTGGCAGAGAGAGAAATTTTTTTAATATTTTTTTTTTTTTTTTTTTAATAGGTGCCACTGTGTCAAGGTGGTTAATTAGGAGAAGCACAATCATGGAGGTGTACATTTCCAATGTATTTCCCCCCATGGTTTTCTTTTCTGTTGCAGGGCACCATATTTTGGCTGATCGGGCACACTACCAAGACCGTCTCAGATGTATTAGTTCTTTTGAACAACTAGTTGATATACAACAAAGAAAAAATTGGAAGAAAAACTTTGCAGGGAATGAATTTTTCTTTAACCGATGCCACTGTGTCATGGTGGTTAATTAGGAAAAGCACAATCATGGAGGTCCCCCTTGGTTTTTTTTTCTGTTTCAGGGCACCGTATTTTGGCTGATCGGGCACACTACCAAGACCATCTCTGATATATATTAGTTCTTTCGAACAACTAGTTGGTATACATCAAAGAAAAAATTGGAAGAAAAACTTTGCAGGGAATGAATTTTTCTTTAACCGAGACCACTGTGTCATGATGGTTAATTAGGAGAAGCACAATCATGGAGGTCCCCCTGGGTTTCTTTTCTGTTGCAGGGCACCCTATTTTGGCTGGTCGGGCACACTACCAAGACTGTCTCCGATATATTAGTTCTTTCGAATAACTAGTTGGGATACATCAAAGAAAAAATTGGAAGAAGAACTTTGCAGGGAATGATTTTTTCTTTAACCGATGCCACTGTGTCATGGTGGGTAATTAGGAAAAGCACAATCATGCACATGTAAATTTCCAGATTTTTTAGTAAATGCATATGAAAAGCAGGTTGAAGCAAACACGTCATAAATAAATGTGTTGACGGACAACAAGCAAATCGAGTTTCGGAGGTGTGTAGGGGGAGGGGCGAGTTATTCTAAAGTTTGATTCATAAAGCCTAGACTTTGTTGTGTATTTCTTGCATTTATGCTGTTTCTACTACTCATAATGAACATATCTAGAAAATGTATCATTAGCAACAGATCATACTACAGTAAAACCTCTCTAACCGACCACCTAAAGCGATCGGTGTAGGGGAGTGGTCGATCTGTGGAGGTGGTCGGTTAGAGGTTTCACTGTATATATATATATATATATATATATATATATATATATATATATATATATACACACACACACAGATGTGGAGAATCAGAGAATCCTTCCAGAGGCCCAGTCTAATGGGATAGTTCCACAATTACAGTGTCATCTCGTTATTCCACAATAACAAATAATTATTTAATGTGGTCCACAAATGTACAGATGACATAGGTCTGGCACGATTCAATATATAGGCTAACAATTCCCAGGTACAGAGCGATTCACAAAACAATTGTTGTATAGATCTGATGGTTTCTTGTCTTGAAAGTCGTTAAATCTATGTCTGAAGCCTCGGGAACGAAAGCAGTACAAGCAAGAAGAAATTGGGGTGGTTTAGAAGAGTTTAAATAGAATTCAAATGAGATGGTAAGATCCGCACTAGAATTCAAATGAGATGTAGATTACCTGTCCCCACTAGGGGTAAGATCCGCACTAGCCAACAGTGTGTACAGCTGCTAGTGTTGGTCGGTCAGACATAATAAAAGTGTGAGTGTGTGTATTGTGTGCGTAAGTTAGTGAGTAAGTGTGTGTGTATGTTTAACTGTAAGTGAGTTAGTAGTGTGTTGTGTGTATGTGAGTGTGTGTATGTGAGTTAGGGAGTGAATAAGTGTGTGTGTGTATGTGTAACTAAGTGAGTTAGTAGTGTGTAGTGTGTATGCGAGTGTGTATATATATATGTGTAAGTGAGTTAGTAATTGTGTGTATGTGTAAGTGAGCTAGTAGTGTGTATGTGGGTGTGTATATATGTGTAAGTGAGTTAGTGAGTGAGTATGTGTGTGTATGTGTAGTGTGTTAGTAGTGTGTATGGGAGTGTGTGTATATGTGTAAGTGAGTAAGTGTGTGTGTATGTGTAGCTGTGAGTTAGTAGTGTGTATCCGAGTATGTGTGAGTGAGTTAGTGAGTGAGTGTGTGTGTAACTGTAAGTGAGTTAATAGTTGAGTGTGTGTATGTGAGTGTGTGTGTATATGTGTCAGTGAGTTAGTGAGTAAGTGTGTGTGTATGTGTAACTGTAAGTGAGTTAATAGTTGATTGTGTGTATGTGAGTGTGTATATATGTGTGTGAGTTAGTGAGTGAGTAAGTAAGTGTGTATATATATCCGTGAATGAATTAAGAATGTGTGTATATGAGGGTGTATATGTGTGAGTGATGGTGTGCATAAGTAAGGGTGTGGGGTGTGTGGTTGAGTTAGTGTGTGTGAAAGAGGGTTTGCGTGAATGAGGGTATATATGTGTGAGAATGTGTGTGAGTAATCTTGAGTAAGGGTGTGAGTGAGGGTGTGATTATGATTATATGTGTGAGTGTGTCTGGGGTATGAGTGAGGGTGTGGCTGGGATATGAGTGAGGGGTTTGCATGAGTGAGTACAATTGATTATGTGAGAGTGATTGAGGGTGTGTTTGGGGTATGAGTGAGGGTGTGTGCATGAGTGAGTGAGGGTGTGACTATATGTGTGACAGTGGATTAGTGAGTGAACATGTGACTGAGTGAGTGTATATATGTGTATGAGAGGGTGTGTATGTGAGTGTGGGTGTGTCTGAGGGTGTGAGTGAGCGTGTGTGTGAGTGAATAAGTGAGTGAGGGAGGTTATTACCATATATGTGTGAGTGAGTGAAGGCGCGTTTAAATGAGTGAATGGGTGAGTGAGGGTATTACTGTATATGTGAGTCAGCGATTGGGGGTATAGGTGTGGATGTGTGTCAGTGAGTGGTAGTATGAGTTAGGGTATTACTGTATGTGTGTGAGTGAGTGGGGGTATGAGCGAGGGTGTGAGTGTGTGTGAGTGAGGTTGTTTAAGTGAGTGGGTGGGTGTACATGTGTGTGATATGGTCGAAATGAGGAACATTTTAAAGTGAAATGGGAATTTGCAATATATGTTTCTATATCCCAAATGAAACCTTGATTACCTTTTGTAACTATAACGTCTGTATCAAGTGCGCGTGTCATTTCAAACTCAAATAAAACCCCCGTAAAGTTCTGTCAAAACGAGCACTCCAAGTATCGTTATCAACATGTAATTTGAGTAGAAATACGACAAGTCCATATCTATTAGTGTCACGCTATCAGGTTCTAGGTAGACTTCGTTGCTTTGTTGATGCATTATTATTGTAGTTATATAAGCCCACCTTTAGTTTTACCAAAGAATACCTTTAGGTTTGTACTATTAATATTAATTACATCATGGTGTACATTATTATATTAAATACTTATTGTTACAAGAGTAAGATATTGTGTTGTCCATTCCATCCAATGTTGTATCGATCTATAGTTAGCAGCTATGTTCACCGAGGTTATATTATGTGGTAGATTTACCGCTAGTTGAAGAAGAAACCCTGGCTTTTATTATTTTATTGTATTTAAGAATGTTGATAGCGTGTGGGTTTCTCTTTGTTTTATTTAAAAAAAATAAAAATACTATCACTATGGCGCTCCGTTATAGACAAGATCAGCATTCCGACTGCGCATGCGCTGAAAACGGCGTTGGCAGCAAAGCAAAGGCATACAGCCATTGAATTTGCCGATACGCATAGGGCAAAACTTCGATTTTATTCCAAATTATTAAAAATACATAGCAATTTGGTAGAAACATGGATGGATGGATGCAAGTTCCTGAATGCTGAGTATAATGTGGATGAGGCCTTGCTATTCAGACGCATACAGAGAAGCAGTACCAGAGGTCACTCCAAGAAGCTTTTCAAGCCAAGATACAACAGCTCACTCAGAGGGGCCTTCTTTTCACAGCGAGTGATAAAGATGTGGAATGAGCTACCGGAAGAAGCGATGGAAGCAGCTACCATAAATCAATTCAAGAATGCGCAGGACAGGGCCTGGGCAAGAGAAACATTCCTGTACGATTTTGAGGCTGCATACCACTAGAGCTCAGAGCTACGAGCTTTGTATAGGCTACCACAAGCCTGCATCAAAGAAGAGGATGATAATAATAATAATAATAATAATAATATAATGAATGTGTTTAAGACACACCTCTCCATAATTAAGCATTTTGAGCTAAGAAACATACAATTTCAGTCACTTTGCAGGCTGATGTTTACATCACCATTGATTAGACATAGGTCTATGTAATTCTTGTTCTAAATATTAAAATGTCAAATGTGTCAAAAAAAACTTGTTTCAAACAAATATATAGCCAATATCTGATTAACCCTACCCATTTCCGAGCCCAACAGATGTTATTAACCATAGGATATAAATAAAAACATGAATAAAATGAGTAAAACTGACTCTGGCTATGGCTCTAACACTAGTCTGAGATGTGCTGATTAGATTGATCTAAATGCAATGCTAGATAAAAGATTAACATCTTAATTTATTATATATATTTTTTTAGTTGGTATTCTATGTTTTAAACAAGAGCTGAGATGAGCTGAAACTAGCACATTTCATAGCTGCACCCAGTGTCTTAGCATTAGCCATGTGCTTTGCAAGGGTTTGTTTTTCTTCAATGCATCCCACAATGCACCACGCGGCTGGAATGGTGATGTAGTCTACTGTGCCAATGCGCTTATACTGGTGTTAATATGCAAATTAATCCACGATCAGCCGTTGCATTTTTTTCTTTCTTTTTTATAAACAAACAAAGTTATGTAGAAGTAACGGAAGTAGGATTGATGAGAACAATTGGCTATGCGACCTGCACAATGATTCCTCACCAATTTATAACCACAAAAAAGAAGAGATTAATTAATCAAAATATAGTTCCACAATCAGTCTTTTTCCAATTGCCTGCAAAAGATCGAATTACTATGTACATTATTATTGTCCTTAATATTATTATTATTAGTACGCGACGGAAGACAGAAGTAGTGTGTTGATATCAGGGAGCCTAGGTGGTGTAATGGTTAGCACACTGGCCAGAAATGCAAAAGAGATGTGGGTTCGAGTCCCGCTCTAGGCGCAATATTTCCCATTTTCATCACCCCCATGACACTGGTGCCGTGACCAGGATCCTGTACAAGCTATGTGCTGTACGGTTGTTGAACCTACCCTGTGTATGTAAGTGCATTGCACTGCCTGTATGTATGTAATTGTAAGCGTTAAAAGACTTACAATTCCAGGGGGACGAGTGTGGTGGTCTGCACTGACCTCTCAGGCAAGGAGCCGCATACACAGGTAGGCGTGGGTAGTGTGTTGATATCAGGGAGCCTAGGTGGTGTAATGGTTAGCACACTGGCCCGGAATGCAAAAGAGATGTGGGTTCGAGTCCCGCTCTAGGCGCAATATTTCCCATTTTCATCACCCCCATGACACTATGTACATTATTATTGTCCTTAATATTTTTATTATTAGTACGCGACGGAAGACAGAAGGCAACAAACATAGTATAATATATAGATGGATGAGTCATTCCTCTGGCTGGTACCTCTAAAGGCCCCTCCGTTTAATCAAAAAGCAAATTTTCCTGCCGAATGAATGCAGATAAAGAGTCGCGCAGGCGCATGAAGCCCCGGAGCGCTACCGGAGCCCGCCAGGCGCTGCCCAGTAACATCAAAGCAGCGCCGAGCTGCACCAACACATCAAAGCAGCGCAGTGCTGCGCAAACACGCGCAGGCGCCCGAGGCCCCGGTGCGCTACCGGACCCGGCTAGGCACAGCCCAGTAAATCAAAGCAGCGCCGGGCTGCCCAAACACATCAAAGCAGCGCAGTGCTGCACCAACACGTCGGCATCAACGGCCCACCGGACCGTTTCACCAACGAATAAACTAGCCTCAGCTTTTAATAATACTTGCGTAACATGTTACACTCCACATTATTAGTCCGCGACGGAAAACAGAAGGCAACAAACATAGTATAATATATAGATGGATGAGTCATTCCTCTGGCTGGTACCTCTAAAGGCCCAAACCCACCAAAACCCAGCTAGCGAATATCTACCGCTGCCAATAACGCAGCCACTCTAAGGTCCCTTGCTAATCTCTCCTGAAGAGGTGCCTTCAGGTAGTCAAATACTGCATCTGATTTCCAGTCACCTCTTTCTTTTATTTCAAGGATCGACGCACCGCATAGTCGTAGGAAGGTGGCTCCCCCTCTCCTTAGGCTGTGCGTCGAGAATTCTGACGGGTTCATGCCTGCCCGCGCGCATAAGAGCCTTATAGATGATAAGTAGAAGAAGTATGGCATCGATACCGATGTAGCCCCCCTGGGTAGCCTAAATGCATGTGCGTCCCCACCGGCTGCCATGTCCCGGAAGTGTCACCGTACCCAGTGCACGGCGCATAACCCCTCCTCGGCTACTTTTGCTACCGGTATCAGGTGTACCCGTTCCTTGTACTGTATTGTCTTCGACTTTCTTATTCTCACCATCATGCCCCACTCATAAAAAACGAAATCTGCTCCTGTTAGTGCTGCGTTAGACTCGGGTACGTGACATTTTCGTAGGAGTGCCCTAAACGAGACTAGCATGGCCGCCCTCACAGCTACATGACCCCTGGTGTCTAACATTACATTAAATATTGACCTTAGATTGTTGGGGAGTAGCGGGGCAGCTTGCTTTGGCATATCACCTAGGATCCTACGAATTCCCGCCAAGCACTTTTTCAACCTGTGGCTTGAGTAGTCGATCGGACTCATGCCTCGGTCCTTCAGATGGTTGCTTAGCGCGCTAAGGTATTGCCTAACTGAGTTGTAGCACATGCGCCTCGCAAGAAAGGAGACGTACAGACATGCTTGAGATGAAGAACAAGGATATGGTGATAATTGTTCGAGAAATATTTCACAAAATTCAAGGTACGCCTTAATTTGTACAGATCTAGTAATCTTCGTCGAATGCGCTTGGTGAGCCTCTTCGTATTGAGCACACTCCCGGTGTAAGCGTTCCCAGTCTGGAATTAACAGAAAAAGAGTTCATGGCAGCACATTGTTTTCCCGACGTCTGCATCTCGTATGCGCGCAATGTTTTTGTATGCTTCCAACCTGCTTAGGCTGTCACAGATGATATTGTTTCAGGTGTTTATGTAAACTGCTTGCACATCGAAGTTGTGTTTGATCGATAACCAGAATATCAGTCTTAACCAGGTCATCGTGGTTTTGTTTTTACTTCTACCTGTATTGAGAGCCGCTCTTACCTGTGTGTTGTCGGTCACAAATACCACAGTTCTGTTTTCCCATGAATGGCCCCACCTACGCACCCCTGCCAGGATAGGCCATAACTCTAACACGTTAATGTTATCTGTCTTGCAGCCCCCATCTTTCGCGTCGGCGTAGTGGTGTCCTAGCCACTTTTCTAAATCCCTTGCATTAGTTAATTTGAAAGCACCCGCTAGCCAGTCCTCACCGTGTGTGGCCCCGAACCCTGAGGGTGACGCGTCACTGTACACCGAGATGCATGGTTCCGTTGATTTGATTATCTTGGCCTTCCCGTTGAAGGTGCTGGCAAACTCCACCCACCACTTTAAGTCCAACCTGAACTCCTCATTGAGCCGTGCCCGGTGTGTGCTTTTAGTCACGGATGCTACCAAATCATAGACACGACGTGAAAAGGTTCGACCCCCGTGGATGACCTTACAACAGTGAGCGAGCACTCCCGCTATGCTCTCCAGCTCCTTCTTAGAAGCCTTCCGTCTGCGTAGGAAACTGTTAAGGATTATGAGTAACTTTTCTAATTTATCCAATGGTAGTCTTAATTCCATAACCACCGAGTCTACGTCGATTCCCAGAAAACGTACGATTTGTCCCGGGCATACAAGTTTTTTGTAGCTTACATAGAACCCTAGCCTGTGCAATATTCTCACCAACGCATATTGCGCCTCTTTGCATTCCCGCTCTGTGTGTGCTACCACACAGAAGTCATCTAGGTAGTTTACGCATTTCCCGTATCCCTCCCTAACCATGCACCGAACTATCATGTCACTCACTTTGACGCGGCCACTCTAAGGTCATGTCACTCAGTCCCATGCACAAGCGATTATCCCGTAAGTAGACTGTGCCTTCCCCAAAGTCCCATGCCAAGCCCTGTTTGTCCCTAGATGTAGGGTGGATGCTCACAGCTCTATACGCGTTACTTATGTCGACTGTTGCTAGGTAGTCCCCCTCCTGCAGCATTTCAGTGACCGACTCTACCAAATTATAAGAGAAGTTTGCTCGACAGCTACTTGTGTGTTCGTTTACACAGACGCCATCGGGACTCGAGCAGTCCACGATAACCCTGAAATCATCATGACCCTTAGGTACAGCTCCTAGGCCGTGAATACATACACAAGGATTATCAACAACAGTTAATATTTGTTCATCAATTTCTGCTTGCAGCCTACCACACATTTCAACACCGACCTCACCTTTTGTTATTGATCCGTAGTTTGCCTTATTATAGCTACTGTCACATGACTCGTCAATAACCCTAAATCCGAAGCATGCGCCTCGCAATACATATTCCAAATCTGGGTCCAGATCGCCCCTACAGAAGCATTCAGAAAAAACACGACAAGGTTTTATTTGGGCCAACGCCCCATCAATATTGTAGACACCGTTACAATAACCCATAGTGCACTCAGGGAGTATGTCTATGTATTGTTCAGACCATGTGTGGCGACTTTCCCTGTCGGCGACCCATAGGGTGCATATCAGCCCACCCTCCCTGCCCCGGGCTGGTTCTGGGCTAATCACCCTGCACCAGTCCTCGTTCCGATTAGGCACTTCCCTATGCGACACACCGGTGGTATAGGAAGTGCGATCACCCCCTATGTCCCCATTGTTCGGGCCGAGCCCTTTGTAGTTGAGATTACGCCCGGTAGCAGTCTCAAGTGGTTTATGTCCACCAGTTATTTAATGCTTATACTTACACACATACAGGCAATGCACTTACATATGTACACAGCGTATCTTGTACAGGATCCTGGTCATGGCGCCAATGTCATGGAGATAATGCAAATAGAAATATTGCACCAACTCTCTAAAAGGTAAAACATTCAAAATAATAGCAAATCATATGGGAATGGGGACCTTTCAGTTTGCATGACTCTCTCGTCAGATGGCGCACCATGCCGGTCTCTATATGCTTTGGTGTGTGGTGAGTGTGTATGGTGGGGTGGGTGTGGTTGGGGTATAGGTGTGTATGGTGTATGGGTGGTGGGGGCATATGTTTGTGTGGTGGAGGTATAGGGGTGTGATGAGGATTTTGGTGTGTGTGGTGGGGTGGGGGTGGATTTAATGGTGTGTGATGGGGGTGTAGGGGTGTGGGGTGAGTTGGTATGGTGTGGTTGGGGTGTAGGTGTGTATGGTGGGTGGGTGGTGCGGGCATATGTTTGTGTGGTGGGTGTGTTGGGGTGTGATGAGGATTTTAGTGTGTGTGGTGGGGTGTATGGGGATGTAAGGGTTGTGGTGAGTGGGTATGGTGGGGTGGGTGTGGTGGGGTGTATGGGTGTGGTGGGGTGTATGGGTGTGGTGGGGGATTAGGGATGTGGTGGGGTGTAGGTGTGTGTGGTGGGGGTTGATGGTGTGTGTGGTGGGGGTGTAGGTGGTTTGTGGTGTAGGGGTGTCTTGCAGAGCGGCACCTCACAATCTTTAGCATCCCTAAACCCCCACCACACACCTACACCCCCACCACAGCCCTAAACCCCTACCACACACACCTATACCCCCTACACCCACATATACCCCCAGTACCCCTTACACCCCCGCCACACACCTAAATCCCCACCACACACTTACACCCCAACCACACACCTACACCCTCACCACACACACACCTACACCACACCCTCACCTACACCCTCACCACACACAGATACACCTCAACCACACACACCTACACCCCCACCACACACCTAAACCCCCACCACACACCTACACCCTTCCATCCAACCATGATGGCCAACTTGGACCAGGAACGGGTGCTGCAACCACACACCACGCGAGAGAAATGGTTCAAGAAAGGTCCCCATTAATGTGCATATGTCGGAGTTGAAAAAAAGCTTATTTCTCTTTTTGATTTTGATCTCATACAAATTAAGCAATACCTTGAAATGGTCTGTGCAACATGGAAATCAAACACATTCAGAACATCATCTTACCAAACACAACACATTCAAGCAAGATTTGTTATTGATTACGGGTAAGCAAACAAAATTATTATGTCTTACAAGAAAAGGTTGAAAAAAGGTTTTGTGTAAATTTTGGTGTAAAATATTATGTTAGTAAATATTCGTGATTAGACTTAATGTCGTATCCTATTTGTATTCGTACCTAGATAAATAACCCCCCCCCCCCCATACCCGAGGAGGTGTCCACGGGATAGGTGTGGGGCACCAATCTGCGGGAATAAATAATATGCACCATGCAGTCCGAATTTGTTCACACCTCCTCTCACTCATACCAAAGAACTTTCATCTAGCTAACATAATGTGATCATAATAGTAATCGATAAGCGAGCACAGTGTGAAATGTCAGAATAAAATGTTAGGAGCAGCACTTAACCCAACAAATAGAAAGTGCTGCGGGGGCTGTGTTAATCGGAGCCGGTGTCGCAGTTTCAGTGCACGGTCAGTTTCAGCTGCCTGTCAGTTTCATGCACATGCGTCAAAATCTAACATCATCGTCACTAACCTTATAAATTTAATATAATGTTTTTGGTAAAGATGTTTTCTACATGTGTACAAAGCGATTTGTTTCTAGGTGGTGTTGTTTTAGAGATATATCACTTTTCCTGTATTTTCTGTATGAAGATTGCTAGCGACCATTGACAATGCCTTGAGTTTGACGGTACGCGCAGTGCAAAACCTTAGTTTTATTCAAAATTAATACAAATCAAGAACCCTAACCTTATAAATTTAATACAGTCTTTTTGGTAAAGATGTTTTCTATATGTGTACCAAGCGATTTGTTAATAGGTGGTGTAGTTTTAGAGATATTTCACTTTTGCTGTATTTTCTGTATGAAGATTGCTCACGACCATTGACAATGCCTTGAGTTTGAGTCTATACGGGCCGTGGAAACTGACCGGGCGCTGAAACTGCGACACCGGTGTGGTGGTTTCAGCGGGTTCCCGTGCTCAGAGGTGTCCCTCGCTTCTGCGCATGCGTCAGAATCTAATAAGGATGGCCGTAATCGATTAACACTACCCGGGCGACTCGGGTCATCCCAGTCGTCAGAAATTCAAATAGAACACGGCGAGTGGAGTCGACAAATACACGTGCCATGTGCAAAAAAAGAATAACTTAGATTAATTAAATGGAAATATAGGTAAACTGGGCCATCATAAAATACTTTAAATCCTATTTTGCTGTATTTTTATCGGTAATAAAAAAAATAAAAAAAAGATTGTCCACCCGAGCGCGGAGAAGCGTATTCGATTATTCGACCCGAGTTTGTAGGATGTGCGCATGCGCCAATAAGTGGCTCAGGTGACCCGAGTTGATGCGAAATCCGCGCATGCGCAGAAGCAGCGCAGAAGCGAGGGACACCTCTGAGCACGGGAACCCGCTGAAACCACCACACCGGGTTGCTCCTCCAGGAGCCGGCAAGTTTGATGTCCGGAAGCGGGACGTTGGCATGGAAACATGCCTGGGCGGCGCCTCTTTTAAAGCTGTGGAGAGTCAGGGAATTGGAGTTGGGGAGAACAGCAGCGGCGGCAAGGGAGAGGACTCGGGCTAGGAGGGCAGCGGGTAGGAATCGGGAAGAGGGGAGGACGAAAGCTGGGGAGTCAAGGGAAGAAAATTGAAGTTGCTCCGACAAGAGCGAGTTGCTTAGTGCGGGACGTGTCGGGGAGGGTCACGTGTGCTGACGTGTCACGTAGCCTCGTTCGCGAATTAACCATGTTGGCGGTGTTGCGGATTCCGTGGGACACCAGTTTCACAGGGACACTTCCATTCAAATGCATTGTTAACGGCCGTGAGCAAATCTTCATACAGAAAAAGTCAAATATCTCCCAAATTACACCATCTAGAAATAAATCGCTTGGTACACATATAGAAAACATCTTTACCAAAAACATTATATTAAATTTATACGGTTAGGGTTCTTGAATTCTATGAATTTGAATAAAACTAACGTTTTGCACTGCGCGTACCGTCAAACTCAAGGCATTGTCAATGGCCGTGAGCAGTCTTCATACAGACAATACAGAAAAAGTGAAATATCTCTAAAATGACACCAGCTACAAACAAATCGCTTGGTACACATATAGAAAACATGTTTAGCAAAAACATTATATTAAATTGATAAGGTTAGTGACGATGCTGTTCGAGTTTGACGCGTGTGCAGGAGCGATGTGTCCCTGTGAAACTGGTGTCCCTCGGAATCCGCAACAGCGGGCCAACATACGTGATGACCAACACCCTCACAGGTGGACACACAACCGTCTGAGCTACATCTCGCTCCCCTAATACATACATATATATATATATATATATATATATATATATATATATATATATATATATATATATATATATACATACATGCATACACACAGGGCGCGGTAGTCGAATCGGTAGAGTGCTAGATAAAAGATTCACCCCGTACTTCCAGTACTGCAAGTTGTATACATATATATCAGGTCATGGTGCTGGTGGCCTGGTTTCCCCATCAGGTAGCACTATAAAGTCACCATGAGTGTGCAGTCACAAGTCGGTACCCGCCCTGATTAGATAAAATATTCATCCCCTACTGCGAGTACAGGGTGAATCTTTTTATCTACGTCCTAATATGACCTTGGCTTAGATGTTACGAAGTGCAACAACAACCAAAACATACATACACGCGCACGCACACACTCTTTATTACTACGACTCTGGGAACATATTTCGAGGTACAAAATCGTAACAAACCTCAGCTTCTGTGGCGCGAAGAACTCTTCACCATCGGAGGCGTCAAAACACACCAAAACAGACGCTAAACATGGCGGACAGTACAGTTTCTACAGATCCCTTGTGCTTAGTATGTGGATCAACTGGGAACTTAAAGAGATGCACACGCTGTAGAACTGCAAGATACTGCAGCAAGGAACATCAGGTTCAACACTGGAAGATCCATAAACTTCACTGTGTCAACAAAAAACCAAGTAGTGGAACTAGTTCAGCCCACACGGGGGCCTCTGAGCGTGGGGCCGGAGATACGACAAGCACTTCCCCGGACTCTGGTACCACACAGGCCGGCGGGGTGTGGGGAGGGGAACCTTTCGATGAGAGGGAACTACGGCTCGTTGACTTTGAAAAGCCAGACTCAAGTAGCGATGAAGCGATGCTGGATTTCTGTGTCCAGTGCATGAAGAGGGATGGGTTCTGTGTGCTGGACAATGTTCTTACAGAGAAAGAATGTGAAGAACTATTGACAGAGATCAAAGATCTGGAGTGTAGTGGGAAAATGCAAGATGGCAAACTTGCAGGTGAGTTCCAGTTATGAGAATAGTTTGTTTGTTTGTTGTTGTTTTACGTCCTAGCAACATCTAAGGTCATATCAGGACGGTATGAGAATAGTAATCTATTCAATAGATTCGTGGATCTAGCATTTATTTATATAGTAATACTAGTAGTTGTAGTACTACTACTAGTAGTATATGACTTAGTTGTTTGCGGGGGTGTTTTTCAGGTACATATTCTATTATTTGAACAATTAGAAATTAGTCAATGTCAGTATCACTGTTAATATTATAAAATGTTTTATTAAAACAATTAAACATCACCCACATTGTCATTGGCATTGCCATTGGGTAGCCTAATTACTATCAGCTAATACTACTACTATACTTACTAGTCATCTAGTGTTAATATTATTATTGTGCCCAATAGAGGGGGTGTAATGATGTCACAAGACAACTTTCGGTGTCCATATTGGATTACATACAGAAGGCTTGCAACTGTCTGCATTGTGCTTATTTTCCAATGTGTTGGTTTATTTGTCACTGTTTTGAGCAGTTTGGCCTCAGAAGTTGTTAAAGTGTTGTAAGTAAACACATTGGATGTAAACTGCCCAGAACTGCTCAGAACACATGAAAACTGTTTTACTGCATCAGCATACATTCACAACATAGCTAGGCAAGGGTGCTCATAATCCAAGATGGTTGACCGCTGTGTGATGACATCATGTGCACCCCCTCTATAGCTACGATCCCAATATCATAATATTCAATATGTGGTATAAGTAACTTTTGCTAACTTTTATTTTGTGTTTGCTAGACAGGCTCTCAGTCCCACTGTCTCAGCAATCATACTTTGATATATTTATCTATTTGTTCATATATGTAATATAGAATTGAAATGCCAACTTAAATGGGTAAATTGTAGTGTTACTTATGTTATCCTTGCGTACTATCTGTGATTCTTACTTCATCTTCCGAATACCGGAAGTTAAGTACCTGGGGAGAGGATAAGCTCGCACAACCCCAGAAGTAGCCTCGGTACGTACCTTGGCAGTGAAGGAGCAGCAACGAGTGGAGGAGGAACATTGTTTCAGGTAGGTTATTAGGAAACTGTTGGATTGTTCTATGGATGTGTAGTCAAATTGATTATTCAATTTGTGTGGTGCGTACGGGACAATTATTAAAATGATTCTAACTCTCTGTCGTTCCAGATCGTTAAGACTGCGAGAAGTAGTGCCTGGTACACACTCTCATCTACTGTGCAAGAATCCTGATCTTACCGTGGTGAGCAAGTGGAGTGGTCGCTGAACTAGCCCATATTGTGCAAATGGCTAGGATAATGTCAGTGGATGATCCACAAATTGAGTTGACATTACCACACTCACTGAGTGAAGTTGAGCCCGAGGTTTTGGACACACGCACAAAAGTAAAAAGAAAGAAGATGGCGGGAGACGCTAAGGAAGCAAAACTAAAACCTCGCGTAAAACAACCAGAGGCGACACAGTCAACTGCTAGCGCCAAAGGCAAATCTCAAAAGGAAAATTTGATTATGTCAGAAGTATCAGACATGAAGTGCATGTATGAAGAAATGCTGGCGTTAAAGCTTGAAGTACAACACAAAAAAGGTGAGGCGCTATGGCTCTTCCAGGAAGCATGTTCAGTGTATCATTATGAACAAGACATTGAGGAGACGTATGTAGGTCACCATGGGCGACCAGAGAGATGGCGTGGCCTATGCAGGCCAACATGGCGGCGCATGCCGCGAGGCCTGGGAGTATGAGGATGAGGAATGCAAGGAGGTTTTTTACGTATTTGGATGATATCAGTGAGGCTGATTCAGCAGAAGTGTTGTCAGTAGCCGACCAGTTGGCCATACTGAAAGCAATGTTCTCTGGATAAGATTCACCGTCAGCGTCTTCGAAGCTCTTGAACAACACGGCGGACGTGGCAGCGGCAATTGCTTTGCCATTTAGCAGCTTTAAGGCTCCGCCTCCGCCTAAACCATTGGTGGATGATTCAGTTATGTCTAAGACTTCTGACACGGCTCAGAATACTACGGGTCAGAAAAGTCAGATAACGGTACAGAAAACTAAACGCAGAGAGTTTAAGTTAGCTGGAAATTTACATGAGGGAGCTTTGCTCAAAGAGATCCAAGAAGTTTACAAGAAACTTAAGAAGCCTGTCGCAGAGAAAATTATGATCTGTGAATCGATGGCGGTAGTGATTAGCCACTATTACGAGGGACCTCA
This sequence comes from Branchipolynoe longqiensis, assembly GCA_030323885.1. NCBI lineage: Eukaryota > Metazoa > Annelida > Polychaeta > Phyllodocida > Polynoidae > Branchipolynoe > Branchipolynoe longqiensis. The sequence continues at coordinate 14,317,791 of CM059186.1, forward strand.
ACAAGGAGGACCCAAGCCTCTGAAAACTATCCGGGAAATTTCTTGCCAGTATACTGGTCTAGCAGATGTGCCAGACGTGAGGGTACATGCGCTTAATGAGGAAATTTGTTTTGCGGAAAGTAGAAGAGAGGGAGAAGGCTCACTACTAACAGCAACGAAAGGAATTGTAGGAGCGTTGACAGCGGTGGCGCCGATAATGGATATCATCGTTCAGATAGGATCCATGGATCCTGGGCTAAACAAGCATGTCCTGGATATGCTCAACGCCATTAAGCTTCTGGTATGCAAACATAGAGGTTCGAATGTACCAATGAGGATTACGCACATTATGGGAACGTCCTGGGAACACCCGGGGACGGGGCCAGGGAACCCAACAACAGGGTTTTCAGAAGTGAGCCACCCTGTCCAGATGGGTGACCCAGCAATTTTGAAACCTGGTAAGAAAATAAAAATTTCAAATGTAAAATTTGTAGCTGGCAATATAGTTAATTACATGGTTAGCTGGAGATTGTTGACATCAGACCCATGGATTCTGAACTGTGTTAAAGGTTTAATAATCCGCTTCGTACAGGAGAGGGAGCCAAACCCATTCAAAATGGATAGAGAAGAAAGAACTTTCATCAGATCAGAGATTTCTAACTTAATAGAAAAAGGAGTGTTGACAGTAGTAAATGAACCCCCACACCAGTGGGTGTCGAACATTTCTTTGAGATCTAACCCTAATGGGAAATTCAGAATGATTCTAGATTTAACAGAACTAAATAAGATAGTAGAATATCGACACTTCAAAATGTTTAATTTAAAAACAGCGTTAGATTTAATTCAGCCAGATATGTGGATGGCCAGTGTCGATCTGATGGATGCCTACTACTCAGTGGCTATGACTGAATCATAAAGGAAATACTTAAGAATCCGCTTTGAAGATACTTTACTCAAGTTTCAAGTACTCCCAAATGGGTTGTCACCGGGACCCAGAATATTCACCAAACTGTTAAAACCTATTTATGCAACTTTGGGAGATAGGGGACATGTGGGATTCCCGTATTTAGATGATAGTTTTGTTATTGGAAGAAACAAAAATTAATGCCAGGATGCGATCTCAACACTGGTGGAAAGTTTCACAGATTTGGGATTTAAAGTGAATAGAGATAAATCGGTCCTCACACCGATGCAACAGTTAGTATTTCTGTGATTTGAGATAAATTCGATCAAGATGCAGGTCTCTCTAACAGACGAGAAGAAGATCAAGATTCTAGAAGTAATAGAAGAAGTTTCAAAAGATAAGGAGAACCTGGTCATCAGGCAGGTAGCGGGACTGATGGACTATGCGGGGATCCGTTTCAAAAGCCTAGAAAGGGATAAGATTAAAGCTCTGAAGAGAAGTATAGGAAACTTCGAAGACCACATGTGGATCTCCGAACTAGAGACGGTCTAGTGGAAAGAAAATTTAAACAACCCTAGGGAGATTAGAAGAGAAGAACCAGATTATTCACAGATGCTTTCCACCAGGGATGGGTAGCTCACACTGAGTCAGATCAGACGGGTGGTAGATAGCACCCAGATGAACTTACACATATCAATGCTTTAGAACTGAGAGCTATTGGCTTTGGGCTTAAAAGCCTGTGTAGAACTAGGGATAGATACATCAGAATAAGGATGGATAGTATGACAGCCCTAGCTTACGTGAAGAATATGGGAGGTACAAAGTCAGAGGATTGTCTCTGGGAAGCATTAGACATCTGGGAATGGGCCCAGAAACAAAACACTTGGTTGACAATTACTCACATACCAGGGGGAGACAATGTCTTGGCGGATTTAAGGTCAAGAAAATTCAAAGACCATTTAGATTGGTCCCTTAACAATGAGATTTTTTAGAGCATTTGCCACGCTTGGGGAAGACCACAAGTAGACATGCTTGCATCAAGGTTGAACACAAAATTGCATTTTTATGTCAGCTGGGAGCCAGAACCTGATAACTGGAGAACAGATGCGTTCTCATTTAAGTGTACTGGACTATTTATTTATTGCTTTCCTCCATTCTCTCTACTCCCCAGAGTTGTGCGCAAAATACAGAAGGACGCACCAAAGGCGATAGTGGTGGCTCCACATTGACCGGCGCAACCGTGGCACCAACTACTTCAACGGGAGGCCCGAGGAAAAATCCACTTCCCAAAGAGTGTTGGGAACCTAATTGGAACATGCAGCACAAGACAGGAGTCCGCAGAAGAAGAGGGGCTAACATCATCAAGATTGACGGCGTACCGCTTCTAGCATGCATGCTAGAGGGGTTCAATTTAGACAAGAAAACATTGCAATATTTTACACATACATGGAGGCCCTCTCCTGTTATAAGACCCATATTAACAGATGGGCATTATGGGCTTTAGAGAGAGGGGTAAGCATTATGAACCCCCCCTCCCCCTAGCAGAAGTGCAAAAATATTTACGTATATATTTTCAGTCGGGAGTAGGGTATGGGGCCATAAATGGAGCTAGATGCGGCCTGAGCCTGATCCTCCCCAGGGTAGATGGATCAACAGTAGGAGATCACGACCTGGTTAAATGGTTCTGCAAGAGTTGTCATGAACGGACACCGCCACAACCCAGATATGACACATTCTGGAATGTGGGGACAGGTTTGGACTGGATAGAAAGTCTGTATAGTAATACAGTTTTAACTTTAAAGTGCGGTGAGAGCTATCAAGAGATATGTAACAAGGACACCCAATCTAAGAAGAGACTGTAAACAATTGTTGATATCTTACATAGGCCCACATGGGCCGATATCCAGAGCCACGTTGGCTAGGTGGATGCTTAGATGTCTAGAATTAGCAGGAATAGACACGTCTAAGTACAAGGGACACAGCACGAGGGGAGAATCCAATAATGCATAATGCCTCGTGGAGGAATAGGGCAAGTTTTGCAAGGTTCTATCATAAGTCGTTGGAAGATCCTGGTGAAGTGCAGAGGACATGTTGTGAATTATAATTTAATGTTGGCTAACTGATAATGGTGGTCATAGGATATATTGTTAAAAGATAAGAGAAAGAAAAGTGGAAATAAGAGGGAAGGAAAAGTACAAGGAGGAGAAGTCGGGAAGCAAAAAACCAGGCTACAAAGACTCCCCGGGTACTTAACTTCCGGTGTTCGGAAGATGATGTAAGATTATTTTAGTTATACTAGACTTACTTGTAAGTTGTGGTATTTCTAAGATTCTTACAAATCTATGAATACAAACGTAAGGAGCAGGGGCCCGCCCACCCTCACGTGTGAAGTAGAAAACAAATTGAATCAAGTATACTCGAGTAGAAACACAAATGTAAGATTCAGAAAACAGGGAATAAGGGGGGGTAGGTTTCCTGAATAAGTGGTTAGTAGGTTTTTATGTTCCCTCCAACTTAGAAAACTGAGGCTACTTCCGAGGCTGCGTGAGCTTATCCTCTCCCCTGCTCCTTAACCTTGTATTTGTAGATTCATAAAAATCTTAGTAATACCACAACTTACAAGTAATTCTAGTATAACTAAAATATCTAGTTATTGAATGCATATGATGCAGTGAAGCATGGATGTATGTTAAAGTTGTGATTGGACACTTAGTGTAGTGCCACCTTAATGTTTACATCCTGGTGAGTGGAGCTGACCTAATATACCACTTCTACTGAGTTGCTTGTTGGAGTCACATATTAACACATGGTGCCAGGAGTAAAAAGCTGATTAAATGGCAGATCACAAGCTACAACCACCAGGATATCATAAGCTGAAAGAGGAGTCCAGGAGTTCATTAATGATCAAGCAGGTGTTGCCACATAGTATCATAGAATGGAACTATTTAGGTCAATTTAATATAAATTGTTAAGCCCTAGTGCCAAAGTAGGTAAAAGATTCACTTCTGACTCTGTACCTACTCAACCTACTGTAGTACAGGGTGACTCTTTTATTTACTGCTAACGCCAAAGCCAGCATTAAATGTTGCTTAAAGCTGCATGGTCCGATGGAAACTTCAAATTTTCAAAACCAATACAATTATCTAGATTTGATTCTCACTATCTAACTTAGATACTGGTGCAGTTATTAAACCGTTGTCGTCACATAGAAGGGAATACTGTGTCAATTTAATAGAACCTGTTTCTGCAGAAGCCTATGGTGGTAGAGTTTTGGCAAGCTTGTCAAAATTAATTAATGACGTTTGCATTTCAAATATCTCAAAAGTTGGCCAATTAAAATAGAAGTTACTTCAAAGTAATGTAAGGGTACTTATAATGATCAACCTAATATGTTTATCTCAGAAAATGAGAGAAACTCAAAACCATCGGACTATGCAACTTTAATAATAACTACTAATGTGTTGTTGCAGGAGGTAAGGCAAGCAGTAGTCAGCAAGACATGGTGGTAAACCCTAGTATCCGCGGGGATAAGATTGTGTGGCTGGAGGGCAATGAACCTGAATATCCCTCCATTTGCAAGTTGGTAGCCAAGAAGATGGACGACATGGTCATCCCGTTAGTAGCACACTTCGGTGGAGATATTCTCGTTAATGGAAGAACGAAAGTGAGTATTTTAGATAACTAACACATAGCTGTCTTTATGCTCTTTTATTAACGGACTAATTCGTATTTGTAAGTGAGTATATTTACCTTGTTTTTAAACAAATAAGTAGTAAATTAAGGAGAGTTCGGATATCGGGCTTCTCCTAGACTAGATATAAGATTCACCCCTACCCATAGTAGGGGTGAATGGCAACTATGTCTAAAAACAAGCGGAAACTGTTTGGTATCAATCAATCAATCAGAGAAGATGAGCTCCTGGTCCCCTCGTCCAATGTTTATCTATATTGGTACAGAGTTGATGAGATGAGATTGAGAGAGAATGCAAAACAACGAAGATGGTGGTCACAAAATGCCCTCAATTCGAGTTGGAAAGTATTATTAATCTATGTTATTTAATCAATTATTCCTCGAAAGGTAGCAGGTAAATATATAGTGGTATGTGAAAAATATATTTTGCTTCTTAAATTAAGAATTTATGTGTTTGTTTCATTTACCCAGCCATTCGTCACTTTTTCTAAGGAGACCAGACGCGATGGCCGAATGAGTTAGAGCGTCCGTCTCCCATGCTGGTAGATCTTGGGGTCGTGGGTTCGAACCCTGGTCGAGTCAAACCTTAAAAATTGATACTTGTTGCTTCCTAGCCAGGTGCTTGGCATTATTAGGATAGGACAAGGACTGGTGTGCTCAGTGTCAGGATAATGTGACTGAGTGGGATACCAGTTCATGGTGCCGACGGCCTGGTTTCCCAGTGGGACAGCGCTATAAAAGTCGCCATGAGTGTGCATTGTCACAAGTCGGTAACCGTCCTGATATGACCTTAGATGTTGCTAGGATGTAAAACAACAACAACCAAAACTTTTTCTAAGGGGTTGTTTTTCACCCCTACTGCAAGTTTGTTTGGTGTCGTTTTACGTCTTAGCAACATCCAAGGTCATACCAGGACGGGGTACTGGGTGAATCTGTTAATCTACTCCTACTAGACTGGCCCTCTGGGTGTGTGAATTTCTATGAAAATTTCGAACGTCTCTTATAGGCTTAGCCCTGTCAGAGAATTGTGGGGAGAGGGTTACCAGAAGTCAGGTTTAATACATTACACTCCTAGCTCCATTCCACTGATCAGTCAGTACAGTAGAGATTATACTTGCCAAATGTTCCACTGTCCTTGCTATGACTGTATTATCGCCCACCTAGCCGTGGATATCCGTGGATTCACCCTCCGCGATCACTTTCGTCCCTGAGTCATGGTCATGAAGGATTGGCCCACAAAACACATTTTCAGGGTTTTTTTTTTTTGGTTTTTTTTTCTGTCTCCCAATTCCTTTTTTCATCCCATATTGTATTTTAGTGACGTGGACATCCACTGTATCTTAACCTATTCTCCTACATGTCAGGCTATGGTGGCGTGTTACCCCGGAGAGGGCACAGCCTACAGGCGCCACGTGGACAACCCGAACAAGGACGGCCGGATTATTACTTGCATCTTCTACGCCAACAAGGATTGGGATGCACAGGTTAGAGAAAACTGGGTGCTCTTTTAGCGTATGGTCTACCAGGACTTTAACCCTAAACAGCTGAGTTAGTTAAAGCTACATAGCCCGATGAAGCATCAAAAACCAAAGTAATTATCTAAATTTGATCCTCCATATCTAACTTAGATACTGATGCAGCTATTAATCATTTGTTGCCACCTAGAAGGGAATACTGAGTCGATTTAATAGAGACGCCTCGGGCAATATATAAACAGAGCAATATACAGCAATCAATATCAAAACATACAGAAAAGATATACAGGGTAGGTAACAATGCAAATATCAAAAACTATAGAGAAGATATCGAGGGTAGGTTATCTGCTGATTGAGTGTCCGGGCGACCGAGGGAACGGCCCGAGGAGGGAGTCCTGAGGGTCTATGGAAGGGGGTGCGCCAAAGAGCCCTCCACCATAGGAAAGGGAGCTAGAAGGAGATAGTTGGGTGGGTGGGTGGAGAAGAAGGGCAGCGTGGTGGAGACTGGAGGCGAATGGCTGAAGTAGGCGGGCGGGCGGCCTTATAAGGGAGAAAGTGAGCAGTGGCAGGGAAGGCGTGAACGCTCAAGGCCGGGGGAGGGCGAGGGTGAGCAGCGGGCGTCGCGCGAGGCGCGAATGCTGCGCGACAGCCCGGGGTCAGGAGGGGGGGGGGGACTCTTCCTTTCCTCGCATCAAGCGTAATGCTTCGCATTACAACCAATCATTTGTTGCCACCTAGAAGGGAATACTGAGTCGATTTAATAGAACCTGTTACTACTGAAGCCTATGATGGCGTGCTTGCCAAAACTAATTTTACATGTTTATACTTCAAATATCTCAAAAGTTAGTCATTTAAGATTAAAAAAATACTTCAAACTAAAGTTAATATATTTATCTCAGAAAAATGACCGAAACTCATGGCCATCGGTCTATGCAACTTTAAATAGACAGGTCAGGTGGGGTCTTCGATGATCTCTATTTAACTAACCTTTGATGGTTAGGGGTATGGTTCAAGTCCCGATAGGCCGCACCCTTAAAGTAGCACCGAAAACTGCTCACCTTCTCAAAGTAAAGTCGCTTAGTTCGATCAGTTTGTTGAGTTTCTGTCATATATTTGAGATAGCCAGGCAGCTGGCAGGGAGGGGGGGGGGGCTGCTCCACCAATGCGCAAGAGGGAATATAGGATACGTGTTACCCTTGTTAAGGATACGTGTTACTCGTATAATGCATTATACATCACATAAGATTATCGCTATTACCAACCTTAATGTAGTTTTACCTGATTATATTTTAAAGGGTTGACTTGGAGATATTTGACTTTAAAACATGGAAATTTTCACCGGAACCGGAAGTAAAATTACTTCCCATGGGAGGTATGTAGAATTGTATTTGCTTGGTAAACTGAGCATTTGCATCGTTTAAACAACAGCAACAACAAATGTGCACAAATTCTATTGACAACTACAGTAAAACCTCTCTAAACGGACCACTCCCCTATATCGATCGCTTTATTTGGGTCCCAACAATATTAACCATATTGTAATTCCTTAATCCGACCACCTCCCTAAATGGACCACCTAAAGTCGGTCCCATGGTCGGTCGATTTAGAGAGGTTTTACTGTATTTGTTGAAGTTTTACGTCCTAGTAACTATTTGCATTGAATGACGGAATGTCTTCCATATTAACTTGTCTAAGACAGTCGTTGTGTGTATGTGTGTACAGACGGCAGGTGAAAAAGCTGCATGCCTTCATGATGCGACATCTGCGTTCAATCATGAGGCTAACCTGGAAGGACAAAGTGACGAATAAGGAAATACTCGAACGGATGGGGCTGCCCTCTATGGAAGATCTTCTGATCAAAAAGAATCTCCGGTGGACTGGACACCTCATGAGGATGTCATCAGACAGGCTACCAAAGCAGATCCTCTATTCTCAACTGTCTTCTGGCTACAGAAAGAGAGGGCGCCCGTCTCCGGTTCAATGGTTCGGGATACCATCAAGAGAAACCTGAAGCTGAGAGACATTAAGACCGACTCATGGACGCAACTCTCACAGCAGAGAGCTAAATGGAGAGTGGCAGTCAAGTAATGAAAGCAGTCTTTGTCGCATCGCGACCGACAGCATGATGATGATGATATGAGACTGTCTCAAAAGGTGCTAAGCAATATGGAACAAAGCTTTGTCCATTGTAATGATCAACATACTATCTGCTTATGCATTTGGTCAGGATAAACTGATTTTTCTGTACACAGTGTTTCATAATCCCAATAGAATACATATTGATTTGAAGCAAATGTCCTTGTGTTTTTAGTGTAACCATTTCTGTGCTGTTTTGTGTCAATCGTTACAATGGACAAAAAAAAAGGAGTTATCACCTTTTGAGACAGCCTCATATATGAATATATATATATATTTAACCGTCGGGCTATTCCACCCCCGCTTAAGGCGAGCCTACGTGTTAATATAAATAATTGTTTCCATGTGAATGTCTTGTGCCTCCTGCCGCCGGTTGTCTGTCATCCTGCCAGCCTGACCCTTGACTAGCAATGTCTGAGGTGGAGAGTTTGACTCCTGACAGACCATGAGCAGAAGGCCCTTAATTAAATAAGATCATAGAGCAATCCAAATAGCAATCTGAAGTTGACAATAGCGGTTAATAATATAAGTCTGGAGGACAGTAAAGAATGCAAGGAACGTTCATGTCACTTCTTAGGAGCTGACCATTTTATTCTTACCTCTTACTAACAGAATGAATTTAGCAATATAACTTATGTTATGATTTAAATATAGTTCAACAGTGGAATGTATGTTATAAGTCAAATCCCCTCCCATTTAATTAAGTTAAATAAGTTTGGAATTTCCATAATAAAATCCTAAATATTCGGCTGAAACATCGGAGCGTGCAAAAACACGTCCGATGGGTCTGGGTCCGAACGCCCGACCTTCTATCGTTGCTAGGATAGTCACAATCGACGTATCCAAGCAACGCTTTACAGCAGGGAACCCTGCAGTTGTGAACGCGCGCAAAATGCGTGCCCGCGCAAAATGCGTGCCCGCACAAAATGCGCGCAAATAATCGGTCGAGTAGTCTCACCCACTTCACAGCCTCCCCAGACGAACAACAGGAACTGATGTTCGTCTAAGAAAGGAAAAGTGGGAGAGACTACCAGGGTTCGCGGCTGTAGCAACAAATAATAAGCGTAATCGCGACCCCACCTGATCCACGACCATATGGCGTGGAATACGAGGCCCCGCATACTTCCTTCTCGTTGTGTAATTTTTTCGATTTGAGACAAGCCAACAATTTCAGTATTTCACAAGAAATATGTTTGTACTTAAATTCCTTCAAAAACAGTTTTGAATCATTACTTGATAAAATTGAAACTACCAGAATCGACCTTCAATTCTGGTACCGGCCCAACTAAAAAATACTGACCCTGTCGTAGCTGAATACCCTGCCAGTCAGTCTGGCAATGAAAGAAACTCCACTAGTCACTCGTCATCTGTACAATTGCACACCATCCAATATCACAACCCTTTATCACACACTCCACCATTTTGACACTTGTGACCACACATGTACTACTAACCCCTGGAAGAAAATTCCCTAGCCCAGTTCCCGCGATGAAAGCTAGCTCAATATTTCTCCTCTACCAGTAGCCTATACCGTAAACTCATTACAGCCTCGAAAGTACTCTGGCCGGCGTTACCATAGTAATATCCCTATCTCAAGTCTGTATCACACCGTACGCTAAAAATGAATGGTATTTGGAATTCGCTACAGACGACGTTACCCTAAATGTATACAGCTCCAACGACAGGGTCCCCTTTTTCTCTAAAAATTCACACCTTGACTACTAGACAATGACTACTATACAATGACTACATTGTAACCAAAGCCGGAAATTCCCGAAGGAAGTCCGCTTTTGGTTCACACAAAAACAATCTACAGCGCTATTCAAGCGCAAACTCAACCATTGGTAATTTACACTTCAACCAAAGCCGGAAATCCCCGAAGGAACTCCGCTTTTGGGTGACACAAAAACAATTTACGGCGCCACCGAAGGGCGCACCAGACCATTTGTACTTTAAAAAAAAAATTCTTTTAGGGGAAGTGCTCCATTAGGTAATCTAAGTACAATTTTCGCCTCTGAGGGAGATCAAATAAGGGCGACATTTAATGTTTGTCGGGTCAAACCCAATGAGGTCCAAAACACGTACCGACGCGCACGGTCGTGCGAGACGAAACTGTACCCAAAGTAAATGCGAGCATAAGTAAATGTGTGCATTTGTCAGTTTGCCCACAGCCTGATTCGCAAAAGTTGTACTTTCTTGCCAATATGCGCACGCGCATATATTTCTTCTTGTAGCAATGGGATAATACTGGAGGGACACATTACTGGTTTGATGGCCGGTGGGCCCCATATATATATAAATACTCCTCACCGGATTACTATTGGGCACCGCATCCAATTAATGATACTCCCGACCGTAGCGTCTTTAGGCATCGTATGCCGGCAGTCTCCCTTAGATTGGGCCACGCATGCCGACACACTCCTTACCAGGTAATGTCTCTACTCGCAGTGTGTTCCCTTATTTGCGCCATCACATTATCTAGTCTGATCTACATCAATGGTTTGATGGCCGGTGGGCCCCGTATATATAAAAATACTCCTCACCGGATTACTATTGGGCACCGCATCCAATTAATGATACTCCCGACCGTAGCGTCTTTAGGCATCATATGCCGGCACACTCCCTTAGATTGGGCCACGCATGCCGACACACTCCTCACCAGGTAATGCCTCTCAGCGGGTTTTGCGCCACTGCGCATATATACCCGTTTCTTCCATATGTGATACATTCGGCTTGGCGAACCACTAAATGCGAATCCAAGCAGCGATCCTGCATGCTTTCTGCATCGACAGGTCGAGGCCGGAGTTTCTTACTCTCTGAGCTCTGTGTGGTATGTGTTTTGGTGGTGTAGGTGTGTGGTGTGTGTCTGTGGTGAGGGTGTAGGTGTGTGGTGACGGCTTAGGGGTGTGATGGGGGGTGTAGGTGTGTGGTGAGGGTTTAGGTGTGTGGTGGGGTGTAGGTGTGTGGTGTGGGTGTAGGTGTATGGCGGGGGGTTTAGGTGTGTGGTTGGGGTGTCAGGGGTACCAACCAAAGCATTACAGAGACCGGCATGAGTCGCCATCTGGCGAGAGACTCAAACAATTTAAACATATTTACACCTATACATACTTTGGTCTAGTGGTCGGGTATGAAGGGGATTTAATGTTTACATGGGTAAACCGTTTCCAAAATACTTTACCTATAATAGAATTT
>CM059186.1:14329664-14431222 GCA_030323885.1 Branchipolynoe longqiensis
GTTAGTTTTCTCACCGCATCAGAGAAAGCATCCAGTATTTTCTGGATCTCCTCAGCAGAGTGGGCATCTATCTGCAAATAGCATCTCTCTCACCAGTATCTGGGTAGTCTTGGTGTTTGCTCTGAAGTGTGTGACCTTGAATAGGTCAGCACTCTGTCTAGACTGTATATAGACACCATCCCCCCATGCCTGGGAAGGCCTCATTTAGCATTGCCGATAGGGACAGTATACAACCTTGCTTGACACCATTTGTAACACCAAACATTTTTGAGACTTCCCCTCTAGCACTAACATTTACCATCATTCCTGTATGCTGCAATAGATGCTTAATAAGTGCATCAAATCTAGGTAAATTTGGATTTTGTCAATTTGATTCTCTCATCGGATTATGCAGCGTTTATCAATTCTGCATAGTTTATCATATTTAATAGCATTTTCAAATAGGCATACCTTGTTTGATTGAGAAAAGTCGGTTACAAACCCTTACGTGTGTACAATGAATGATATCTTGATTAATTTAATGTCTAAGGCTTATTTTATGTTTTTACACATACAAAAAACCTCCAAGACCTGTTTCTCAGGCTTTGCCACGTTATTTCTGAATCCCATTCTGCATCGTTTATTATCATATTTAATGGAATTTTCAACTAGGCAGATTGTGTTTGATTGAGGAAAGGCGGTTACACATCTCACATGTGTACAATGAATGATATCGTGATTAATTTAATGACTATGGTTTATATTTATATAAAAATTAAAACCTCCAAGACCTGTTTCTCAGGCTTTGCCGTGTTATTTCTGCATCGTTTATTATCATAGTTAATGGAATTTTCAAATAGACAGATTGTGTTTGATTGAGGAAAGGCGGTTACACATCTCACTCGTGTACAATGAATGATATCGTGATTAATTTAATGGCTACGGTTTATATTTATATAAAAATTAAAACTACCAAGACCTGTTTCTCAGGCTTTGCCGTATTATTTCCACATCGTTTATTATCATATTTAATAGAATTTTCAAATAGGCAGATTGTGTTTGATTGAGGAAAGACGGTTACACATCTCACTCGTGTACAATGAATGATATCGTGATTAATTGAATGACTATGGTTTATATTTATATAAAAATTAAAACCACCAAGACCTGTTTCTCAGGCTTTACCGCGTTATTTCTGCATCGTTTATTATCATAGTTAATGGAATTTTCAAATAGACAGATTGTGTTTGATTGAGGAAAGGCGGTTACACATCTCACTCGTGTACAATGAATGATATCGTGATTAATTTAATGGCTACGGTTTATATTTATATAAAAATTAAAACCACCAAGACCTGTTTCTCAGGCTTTGCCGCGTTATTTCCACATCGTTTATTATCATATTTAATAGAATTTTCAAATAGGCAGATTGTGTTTGATTGAGCAAAGCCGGTTACACATCTCACTCGTGTACAATGAATGATATCGTGATTAAATTAATGACTACAGTTTATATTTATTTTTTTAAATTAAACCACCAAGAGCTGTTTCTCAGGCTTTACTGCATTAATTCTAAATCCCGCCCAACCGTTTTAACAATAGCAATTTTTTAAACAATTTTTTTTTTTTTTAAATCCCATCACGGTATTTCAATGGCTACTCCAGCAGGTTTGTTGTTTGTAGTGATTGCTTGAATAAAACATCCCACCGGAATCTTCGTAATAAGATAAGATTTTTTTTTTTTTAACCACTTCTGTTCAATGATAACACTGCTCGGTAACAATGTGAAGCGCATGTAGTGTGCAAAGTCGCCACTGCGGCGACACAGGATCACGAACAGTGTGTGATAACACTGTTCAATGACAACATGAAACGTAGGTGGTATGCACAATTTCTTTCCCAACTTGACTTTACACAACAGTACCGTACAGTATATATATATACATATCACACATCCACCGGACGCGCTGCAAGAATCGGTAGAGCGCAGGCTTCCCGGTCGGGAGTTCAAATCCCGGCCGAGTCAAACCAATGACTTATAAAATTGACACTTGTTGCTGTCATATCTGGCCTGGCGTTCCGCATTACTAGGATAGGGCAAGGACTGGTTAGTTCAGTATCAGGATAACGTGACTGAGTAGGATATCAAGTCATGTGCCTGTGGCCTGGTCTTCGTGTGGGGTAGCACTATACAAAGTTGCCATGGCTGCACACTGGCACAAGTCGGTACCCATCCTGATATGACCTTAGATGTTGCTAGGACGGAAAGACCCAACAAACAATCCTCACAGATCCAGTTCCGTTACGAATCGAACATGAATTTGTGAAATCTGTTCAAGCAGTACAAATGCGAGTGCCCAGTGGAATATGCCAGCCGTCTCTTAATAATATCACGAATATATATCAGCAGCCACTGATTTTGTCCATTTAAAGTATTTTGCTATAGATGTAGACGTAAACCACAGGTAGAATGCATATAGTGATATCTTGAGGAGTTTAATGTGCATGACAACCTCTAGTTCCATCCGTCCCATCCAGGTGGCGCAGCGGGCACCATCGTACTCATGCACTGCCCGTACACATGCCCTGCCGGAAGTAGAACGAAACAATTTCAATACAATGTTAACATATGCATGGAGGGCTCCCATAGATAATATGAGGCCGTAATCGATTAATCACCTCGGATCATCCTAACCATTTTTAAACATAAAACCATTTTTAAACATAAAAAAAAAAACCATGTGTGACTTGTATTGGTAGCTGTGGGCCTACAGGTACCAGCACAAATGTGATGTCATTGCTCCTGATGCCCCCAGCCAAGACGTGGGGCATTGGAGTCGGGTCATTTTGCACACCCGCCTTGTTTTCTTAAGCGCCTGTCACACCGTACCGGACTGAGTACCGGAGACCATCGGACAAAGAATTTTCTAGTCCGGTGCTCTCCGGTACACAAAATGGAGCGGGATTGGGTCAATTGCCGCCAGGCGACCGGACAAGTACCGTACATGTCCCGGACGAGAACCGGACACGTAATGGATGGGACGGACACCAACGGATGGGTACCGGACATGTACAGATGGGTACCGGACAAACCGGACACCTGAGTCCGGCGGTGTCCGGTAGAAGTTTTGTGCATGTTCAAAACTTGTACCGGACACCGCCAGATGGGTACCGGACATGTACTGGACATGGCCATACAGTACCGGACAGTGTCCAGTTCTCGGCCGGTTCCCCAGTCCGGTCAGGTGTGACAGGGCCTCGGGGTGTTCTTTTTGAAATTATGACGACCGGGATGATTCGAATGCTCCGGACCATCATAATCGATTACGGCCTGAGTGTACTGAGTTCCGTTTGGTCCCTCACTATTGATTGATTGATTGCTTACGGTTTAACGTTGTGACGGCAGCAAGGGCCAGATATTCACAGCGAAAGCTAGTAGTATCTATTCGGTCAGTCTTATCAATCATAAAATTCTGAAATGGTCCAATCCATCTCAAATGATAGCCAAAACCATCAATGATACCATTTTCAAGTGGTTAGACTTGTATCAACTGACTGAGAAATCTAACTTAAAAAATAGGCAAAATTAGAGGACGCGATATAGCCCAGTTGTTTTTACGAGTTCTAAGATTTGTTTATGTTTTACATTGGTAGAGAGGTCTCACATGCTATTTACATTAAAACAGTCTTGACGCGAGGCCATGAAATCTACACATTCAAGCAGTTCCTCAGGAAGGACTAAAGGCGAAACCAATGGAGGATTGACCTATTTTGGGTAATTAGTCTTGAAAAGCCTTGAATTCCATTAAACCGTTCCCACTGATCTAAATTAGTCTGAAATTACCATTTGCCGTTGTTGTTTCTTTCCTGAAATCCGAATGAAAAAGTCTTAAAATTCCTTTTTTTTTAATACACACAAAAAAACAGCCTTGAAATAGCCTTGGATTCCATATCTTCACATATGTATGGAATGGACCTGTATATATATACAGGGATGAAAGTGGTGTCCGGCTAAAATCGTGGAAATCAGGCCGCCAACGGCAAATTTCCACGATAACGCGGATCTTCTCCTATAGACTTAGCACTGTCAGGGATTCGCGGAAAAATACCGGAAGTCAGTTTTCAACTAACCTTGTTGTGACTGTATTATCGCCCATACCGGACTTGTTCTAGCAACATCTAAGGTCATTTAAAAATGGGATTCAAACTCCCCCAAGTGTTGTCATATACATATAATTCTTTTTAATGTTTAAAGTTAATCGGTAAATATAAATAATCGCGGAAATCCGGGAAGATCTTTCATCCCTGTATATAAAAGAATAATACCCTCCTCTGTATTACGCTAACCCCCATGCTGAGTGACGGCCTCACCTGGACATTGTGAGTAAGGCTCGTGCGTCAGCGCGTGTCTTCAGGTTCTCCTCGATGCCTCTGAGCAGGTCGTTCGTCTTCATGATGAGTAGCATCTCACGCGGAACCGAGTTGAGGATGTCACTGATCTCGGAGAGGTACCTCTTCACATTTTCCTTAATCTGGCCGTCCTACAACACGTCCATTATATCCACTGATTTTTACTAGTAGTTGTGATATTGCATATTTATTCTATGTATTTACACATATTACATATATATACAGTAAAACCTCTCTAAATTGACCGACCTTGGGACCGACTTTAAGTGGACCATTTAGGGAGGTGGTTGGTTTAGGGAGTTAGAATATGGTTACAAGGGTATTGCTTGGACCCAAATAAAGCGATCGATATAGGGGAGTGGTCGATCTGTGGAGGTAAACTCTTTATCGCGTGTGATACACGATATTCATATGCATGCGCTGTGGCAACGGTCCCACAGCCGTAGTGTTCGTCGTCGCCGTCAGATGTCACATGCGTTGTGAATATTGTGTATAAGCTCTCTAAAGTCCTGCTGTCGGGTGGAGAAGTCCCCGCATGCACATCTCTGAATTTAAAAAAAATTTAATAAATAGAATTCCACAACCATGCATTGCCATGTAATGCATATTCACCACACGTGTAATACTTTTATTATCGAACTGCATTGTGTGTAGTTTACTAATAAAAACGGATAGTTTCATTTATTTGTCAAACAATTTTACCGTATGGGTGTTTAGACCAGTGCTCTGGCGCTGACAAAAGACATTCAATAAATAAACAACATCTAATCACAAAAGAAAAGGTGAGTCGGCTGTATAGCGAGGTGATCTTCATGAAGGGCTATGTGCACTGTGAGCCACACACGGGCAACTTCGTGGTCCACAAGTCCCCAGCCTTGGGCACGTAGATAGTGCTCCTCGATCATGGCCTGTACCCGGTTAGTCCAAGGCAGTTGGGTGACCCACCATGTAGTTAAACCTGTGCACCATCTTTTTTTATTATATGTAGTTTATTTGTTGTATAATGTCTTTTGTCAGCGCCCGGACATCAGTATATATCAGCCATACAGCCCAAAAGAAAAGACCAAAAAGTGCTGCGTGACGATGCTGACCTCTTCCTTTGTGACGGCGACCTTGTCGATGCCGTTGGTGATGCTGTCCCACGTGCGGGCAGTGACCATGCACGCGAACAGCTGGTACAGCTTGCCGATGCCCAGGTTCTCCGAGTAGTGCCGAATACCCGCCTCGTCAGCCGCTATCAGGGAAGACCACAGCCGGCTGTAGTCCATGCGGAACCGTTCAGTCAGCGTCTGGCCACAACAGAAACAAGGCGTCTATAGAATTAGAAGTAGAACTCAATAAATTTCCAAGGCCCTTGAAAATGGATTTATTATTACAGGTCCATATTTTTTTTTCACCATGACCTGATATCCCACTCAATCACATTATCCTGACACAGAGCCAACCAGTCCTTGCCATATCCTAATAATGCAGAGCGCCTGGCTAGGAAGCGACAAGTATCAATTTAGTAAATCATTGGTTTGACTCAACCAAGGTTCGAACGCGTGGGTTCGAATCCCACGATCTACCAAAAACGGGAGACTGGTGACGGGACGCTCAACTCATTCGGCCATCCCGTGTGGGTTCACCCCATGGTCGGTCACCCAGCTGCCCTGAGCTCACCGTGTACAGGCCATGGTCGAGGAGCACTATCTGCGTGCCAAAGGCGGGGGACTTGTGGACCAGGACATTTCCGGGGTGCGGGTCGCAGTGCACGTAGCCCTTCACGAAGATCATCTCGCTGTACAGCCGACTCACCATCTGCGAGACCTGATGAAGAATCACATGGCGCATTCAGTATCTGGTGCCATTGTTAAATGTGGCACTATTGTTTACATTAGATGTGGCACTATTGTTAAATCTGGAATCATCGTTAGATGTGGCACTATCGTTAAATGCGGCACCATCATTAGATGTGGCAGTATGGTTCGATGCAGCACTATTGTTAAATGTGGCACCATCGTTAAATTGGCACAGTTGTTAAATGTGACAGTATGGTTAGATGCAGCACAGTTGTTAAATGGGGCACCATCGTTAAATTGGCACAGTTGTTAAATGTGATAGCATGGTTAGATGCAGCACTATCATTAAATGGGGCACCATCGTTAAATTGGCACAGTTGTAAAATGTGATAGCATGGTTAGATGCAGCACTATTGTTAAAAGGGGCACCATCATTAAATTGGCACAATTAAATGTTACAGCATGGTTAGATGCAGCACTATCATTAAATGAGCACCATCGTTAAATGGGCACAGGTGTTAAATGTGACAGCATGATTAGATGCAGCACTATTGTTAAATTGGTACAGTTGTTAAATGTGACAGCATGGTTAGATGCAGCACTATTGTTAAATGGGGGACCGTTGTTAAATTGGCACAGTTGTTAAATGTGACAGCATGGTTAGATGCAGCACTATTGTTAAAAGGGGCACCATCATTAAATTGGCACAATTAAATGTTACAGCATGGTTAGATGCAGCACTATCATTAAATGAGCACCATCGTTAAATGGGCACAGGTGTTAAATGTGACAGCATGATTAGATGCAGCACTATTGTTAAATTGGTACAGTTGTTAAATGTGACAGCATGGTTAGATGCAGCACTATTGTTAAATGGGGGACCGTTGTTAAATTGGCACAGTTGTTAAATGTGACAGCATGGTTAGATGCAGCACTATTGTTAAAAGGGGCACCATCATTAAATTGGCACAATTAAATGTTACAGCATGGTTAGATGCAGCACTATCATTAAATGAGCACCATCGTTAAATGGGCACAGGTGTTAAATGTGACAGCATGATTAGATGCAGCACTATTGTTAAATTGGTACAGTTGTTAAATGTGACAGCATGGTTAGATGCAGCACTATTGTTAAATGGGGGACCGTTGTTAAATTGGCACAGTTGTTAAATGTGACAGTATGGTTAGATGCAGCACTATTGTTAAATGGGGCACCATCGTTAAATTGCCAGTTGTTAAATGTGACAGTATGGTTAGATGCAGCACTATTGTTAAATTGGTACAGTTGTTAAATGTGACAGCATGGTTAGATGCAGCACTATTGTTAAATGGGGGACCGTTGTTAAATTGGCACAGTTGTTAAATGTGACAGCATGGTTAGATGCAGCACTATTGTTAAAAGGGGCACCATCGTTAAATTGGCACAGTTAAATGTGACAGTATGGTTAGATGCAGCACTATTGTTAAATGGGGCACCATCGTTAAATTGGCACAGTTGTTAAATGTGACAGTATGGTTAGATGCAGCACTATTGTTAAATGGGGCACCGTCGTTAAATTGACACAGTTGTTAAATGTGACAGTATGGTTAGATGCAGCACTATTGTTAAAAGGGGCACCATCGTTAAATTGGCACAGTTAAATGTGACAGTATGGTTAGATGCAGCACTATTGTTAAATGGGGCACCATCGTTAAATTGGCACAGTTGTTAAATGTGACAGCATGGTTACATGCAGCACTATTGTTAAATGGGGCACCGTCGTTAAATTGACACAGTTGTTAAATGTGACAGTATGGTTAGATGCAGCACTATTGTTAAAAGGGGCACCGTCGTTAAATTGGCACAGTTAAATGTGACAGCATGGTTAGATGCAGCACTATTGTTAAATTGGTACAGTTGTTAAATGTGACAGCATGGTTAGATGCAGCACTATTGTTAAAAGGGGCACCATCGTTAAATTGGCACAGTTAAATGTGACAGTATGGTTAGATGCAGCACTATTGTTAAATGGGGCACCATCGTTAAATTGGCACAGTTGTTAAATGTGACAGCATGGTTACATGCAGCACTATTGTTAAATGGGGCACCGTCGTTAAATTGACACAGTTGTTAAATGTGACAGCATGGTTAGATGCAGCACTATTGTTAAAAGGGGCACCGTCGTTAAATTGGCACAGTTAAATGTGACAGCATGGTTAGATTCAGCACTATTGTTGAATGGGCACCATCGTTAAATGGGCACAGGTGTTAAATGTGACAGCATGGTTAGATGCAGCACTATTGTTAAATCGGTACAGTTGTTAAATGTGACAGCATGGTTAGATGCAGCACTATTGTTAAATGGGGGACAGTCGTTAAATTGGCACAGTTGTTAAAAATGTGACAGCATGGTTAGATGCAGCACTATTGTTAAAAGGGGCACCGTCGTTAACTGTGACACCATCATTGAATGTAGCACCATCGTTAAATCAGGAACTATTGCTAAATCCGGTGCCAGCATTAATAGCAGCACCATCGTTAGATGCAGCACCATGGCTTACCTGGTTAACATTGATGTCGTGTTCGGTGAAGTAGGCTTTATCGTTGATCTGACCACCCTCACAATACTCCATAGTGAGTACACGCTCAGTGGTTAGATCCCAGTGAATTTCAGGCACCTGAAATGGGGAACAATTGATTAATGTAACACAGCCAGCTACAAGGTGTATGTGGGTATGTGTGTGTGTGTATGCGCACACACACCCGCACATACATTTTTTTGTTGGTACATTAGTTGATTAAGTAAGAGAAATTTCAATCTAGGACAATCAGTCTTGCTCATTCCACACATCCTTTCCCTATCCTAGTAATACCAAATGCCAGGCTAGGTAGCGACAAGCATGAATTTCTAAGTCATTGGTTTCGAATCTCATGATCTACTAAAAGAGGAGGTGGGCGCTCAACTCACTCGGCCATCCCATCTGGATGTATGTACAGCGGGTGGAGAGCCAAAGGTAATGAGAGGCACTGCATTAGCTGGCGGAACGGACATATGAGCCTGTCTCAAAAGGTGCTAAGCAATATGGGACAAAACTTTCTCCATTGTAACGATCAACATACTATCTGCTTATGCATTTTCTCAGGATACACTGAATTGTTTTTTACATGGTGTTTCATAATCCCAATAGAATACATATTGATTTGAAGCAAATGTCCTTGTGTTTTCAGTGTAACCGTTTCAGGGTAACCATCTTTGTGTCAATCGTTACACGGACAACAAATTTGTTTCTTCCCTTTTTAAGACAGGCTTATATGCAAAATAAAATAAAAAACATACAAGTACATGTGTTAATTATATCCTGTAATAGCTATAAGAGCTTAACTATTATAAATACAATATAATTATGGGAAAATACATAAGAACTATATTTATGTCCAAGGACTATACTTATGTTAACATTCTGTACAAGTGTGGGTTTGAGGCCTGCTCTAGTAGCATAGATCAGATCATTTGCAAAACCACCCTCAACGACATATAAGCATTTAGTGTCTCACATATGTATATGTATACATATACACATGAGAGATGTGTATATCCACACATATGTAACCGCCACCATCACTATCGACATCTACATAAGACTAAGACTAGTACCGGGTGCAGTGGCCGAATCGGTAGAAAGCGGGCTTGCGTGCGGGAGATCGGGAGTTCGGTTCCAGGTCGAGTCAAACCAATAACTTATAAAATTGATACCTGTCGCTTTCTGGCCTGGCGCTCGGCATTAATAGGATAGGGAAAGGACTGGTTAGTTTAATGTCAGGATAATATGACTGGGTGGGATATCGGGTCATGGTGCAAATGGCCTGTTTTCCAAGTGGGGCAGTACTATAAAGTCACCATGAGTGTGCACTGTCACAAGTCTGTACCCATCCTGATGACCTTATATATTGTCAGGGTATAATACTCCAACAACCAACCAACATCTACATAACACCAGCTATCACAAACCTAATCAATCTTTACAGCTCCATAACAAAATAGTGCTGAGCCTCACCCTACCTTTCAGGATCAATGCAGCGGTGAGCTATTCAATGAAGTCTGACTGTACTTTTATACATTACTTAGTCATCATCATCATCATCATCATCATGCTGTCGGTTGTGATGTGACAAAGACTACTTTCATTACTTGACTGCCACTCTCCATTTAGCTCTCTGCTGTGAGAGTTGCGTCCATGAGTCGGTCTTAATGACATTTCATGAAAGCTGCCTGCAAAAGTGTTATGTGCTGCTGGCTTTTGCAGGTTACCAGTGGCACTCTCTCGGGGAGCAAATAGAGGTTTCACACCAGCAAGAACATGTCAAGACAGGCGCAAAACTATTTGTCCCTGCAGTGGCTGGTCGGGAGATGTTGGGAGTTCCATACATCAACCGCCCTTAATGCTGCCACAGTGACATGGTTTTCTGTTTAGGGTTTGCTCCCTTAGCCTTCGGTTCTGTCACGAACCTGTACCACAAGGCAGTGGTTTACAACTCTGCAGGGCAGGGGCGTCAAACTCCCTGAGGAATTGCTATACCTGCAATACCTGCATACCCACTTAGTAATAGTTCAATTATCATTCTAATACATTTCATTACGTGCAAAAAGTGTATACCAGTGCCATATAGCGCTGCCCCAAGATTAAATATTTACCACAACAATTAAATTGCTGCACCATCCTAAATTTTCACAAAAAAACGAGTTATGTTTTAATCTCACGCACTATATACCTTGAGGAATTTGAAATCCTGAAACATCTTTGCCACTCGTTCACAGTTATGCGCCTCATGACAAAAGTCTAACTCCAGTGGCAGGTTCCGATTCATCTCATCCGCCAGCCAGGCAAACTGGAAATTTGGGAAGATCTTCGACACCAGCATAATTAAAAACTGAAATGGAAAAAATGATATACATGTACATACGTATGTATGTGGGTCATTCTCTGAAACCAGGCACTAAAGTGTGACATAAAAATCAAAAGTGAAAACCTTCCAAATAATAGCCGCATCAGTGTTCATATGAAGTTTTAAATGTGCATATGTCAGAGTTGAAAAAAAAAACTTTCACTTTTTTATTTTGATCTGATACAAATTGAGCAATATGTTAATATTATTTGCGTAACATGGAAATCAAGCACACACCCAGAACATCATTTTAACATACATAACGAATTCAAACAAGATTTTATTGAATACAGTTAAGCAAACAAGGTTATGTCTTACTTGAAAAAGTAGACAAAAAGTATCGGTAAATGTATAGCATCAATATGTAAATTTTCACTTTAACACAAAATCATAATGTATCCAAAATATGTTTACATTTTTGTGGGATCAATTAAATACATGTAGCATTGCTAACGTACTTAACACCCGGTGGCAACAATAATTATTTGACTTGCTACCAAAAGAAAAAAGAGAATTAATTATCACCTTTATAATGTAGAAACCAAATATGTGGTGTCCAGTTTCAGAGAATGAGTGTGTGTGTATGTACATATGTATGTAAGTACATATGGATGTACGCACGTATATATGAGACTAAGTGGGTTATCAGGTCAGGGTGCCGATGGCCTGGTCTCCCAGTGGGGCAGCACTATAAGGTCGCCGATGGGGGACACTGATTAACGCGAGAACCAACGTTCAAAAAGTGGATCTTCCACATTAACGCACCAGGATACCCTAGAACACGTGTCCAAGGATGTAAAAACAGCAAACGGGAGGAAATCTGCTAAAAAAAAAAAGGAAAGGAAAACAATACGACAGATAACCAGTCGTTAGGAAATGGCAGGAAACCAACCCCTGGCTGATGAACAGGATAACAAAATGGAACAAACAGAACATGGAGACAAAAACCTGAATCTAGACAAAGACGGAATAATAAGGCTGGTAATACAAACAGTCAAAGAGGAAGTGGCGAAAGAGCTAGCAAAAAAAAAGCAAAAAAAAACAAAAAAGAGAACATAGAAGGAACCGACGGAAATGATTCGGGTGACATCGAAAAGGACAGAATAACCAAAACAAAACAGACCAACAACGGAAATGACAAAAAACACCAAAACAAACTCCAGGAACTACAGGTATCATAAAACACGCTGCAAATTGAATGCATGTGGTATAAGGCTGATTATGAGAAACTCAAAGGGAAAAAGAACAACAACACTAACACAAACAAAAATGTAAACTATGCCAGGAGAGAGCCCACGGACAAAAGGCAGCCACTCAAGGATACGGCCCAAGTGCAGGCAATGAAGCGTGATGACAAAAAGCTCAGCATCATAATACACGGGATCCCGGTGTCATGGAATAAAACCCCGGCCCGATCGCAGCCCCTGCCGTGAAGACAGTTGACTAAGCATTTATTTTTGTAAAATAAATTAAAAAACTTGCAGTGGATCGATTAAAAATATCTTAATGCGCGATTGAAGAGGAAGATCTGAAGTATTTAATGTAACCTAAGAGCAATTTATGCTGAAAGTATTAAAAACAGAGATAATAGTGAAAGTTGGGATATTCTGAGTGTCAGTGCAATCTTCATACAGAAAAAGTGAAATATCTATGAAACTTACACCACCTAGAAACAAACCCCCTGGAACATATATAGAAAACATATCCAACGAACAGATTATATTAAATTTATACGGTTAGGGTTGTGCATTTCTATTAATCTTTAATAGACACTGGCAGTGTGTATTCGTTCAGCAGCCGAGCTGAGCTTGTTTACAACCTCTGCGCATGCGCAGAAGCCACGGCAGGGGCTGCGATCTGGCAGGGGGTTTATACCATGACACCTGAAAAAGAAAATGAAAACATGGAAAAGACCGTTACAAACATGCTGAACAAAGCGGACTGTGATTTTGGCTGGACGGTAGAAAACAAAGCCTTCCATCTAGGAAAAAAAGACAGAAAAAAGAAACTGCGCCAAAATAACCTGCAGAAAACAATGAGCAGGCAGCTAACGAAAATCAAGACGAAGAAAACAAAGGCACCACAACCAAGGACACCGAAAACAACCCGAGAAGACCAAGGAGCATAACAATCCAACTGGAAAAGGAGTCACAAAAAAAGAGCTCTTCCAGAAAAAGGAAACACTCCAGTCAAAAGAAAACTACAGCAAGGTAACTATGAGACCAGTAAGGTCGGAAACCGAAATGCTAAGTGAAAAAACAGTCCAACAAATGAACACACTTGCAAAAGAAAGCAAAAATGACAAAATAAAATCGATTAAGAAGAAAGGGTGCAATATAGAGGTCAGTGGAAAAAATCTATACGCCCAACAAATTTAATAAATTAGAAATAGCCAAAATTACACCAGAAAAGGCAGCGACTAGGGAACACCGCCAACCTTCAAAACCAAAGTGGCACTCATAGACCACATGTTACAAGAATACACACATGCATACAACACACTCAAGCAAATAACAAAGCTACCGGTGATATGCGAGCTCGTGGGAATGGACCTGGAAAAATACTGTGGCCACAGCCAACACCAAGAATATCAAAGGCTGGTAGATGAGTGCATACCGGAGCTAAATGCCTACATCCATCACCTAAACAACAACCAAAACAGTGATGTAGCCATACCAAGGTATGCGAACTACATCCACAAATCAAGGCATGGAAAGAGATCGGCCCGGTATGGCCTTGGCATGACGGATGGTATACACTACAACGAGGAGTATGCCAGAGACGTCACTGCCAGGCTGTCAAAAAGCATCATGGAGAACTGGGAAGAACCAGCACCAGGGCTCCAAACCATAGGCAATACAAACTTTAAAAAATTGTATTATACAAATTTCACTAACTGAATCCTAAAACATAAGCAATAACATAAACCAATAGTACATGATATAATGCTCATGCCTTCCCCCATGCACACAGGTAAGAACTACGGTGGACATGAACATATATTTTATCTTTTATTTTTAGAGACCATATGTCCCAAACCCACAAATCACTAAACTAAAATAAACTCAAATTAAAATAAAAACTCGCGGAAATCAAGTAACCACTATCCTAAAGAAAATAGGTATGGTAGAAGAAATTGAATGCAAACTGGGAAGGGGCACACACTTTGCCCACCTAAACTGCCAGAGCGCATCCAACAAAATATACATAATAAAAATGCATCTGAAAAAATACAATCTAGATGACCTTATCAGAGACTTGGTTCACTGACAAACACCAAAATAACAACCTAAAAATAAACTGATATAGGCTTGTACGTAACGACAGACAATATAACAATGCAAATAACCAAAAAAAGAAGCGTGGAGGCGTTGCCATTTACTGCAAAAACATAAAAAACCTGGATCCCGAAATACTAAAAACAGCTAACCTCTCAAATGAGCACATAGAACTACTATGGTGCCTAATAAAAAACAAAAAACAAGCAAATATAGCCATAGCAAGCCTCTATAGACCACCATCAGGGGAAATAGATTTATTCCTTGAAGCCCTAGAAAATAGCATAAACACTATAAAGAAAATCCACAAATGCAGAAATCTGTGCTAGGGGACTTTAATGTGAATTACAATAGCAATGACAAAAATAAACTAATGTTACAAACCACAATCCAAATCCTAGGCTTGCAACAGCTCATCACTGAAAGCACAAGGCTAAGCAACAACAGTTCAACAATCGATCTAATACTAACCAACTCAAACGACTCCACCAAATGAGGCACTAGAAGCTGGGGTAGAAGTGATCACGAGCTAATATATGTAACAATGAAAAAACTAAAAAGCACAAATCACAAATATAAGATGGGCAGGGCTTTAAAAAACGAATCAAAGGATACATTAAAAAACCACCTACACCAAAACATAAACAACATCACACAAAAAAGAGATGATGCTGATATCTATTGGAGCAAAATCATTACAGAAATAAGAAATTCAATGGGGGACATGCGGCGTAGTTCATTTTCCGACACTTGGTGGCGCATCGGTAGTAGTGGGCCTACACGGTCATTGACAATGCTTTGAGTTTGCCGGTACGCGCAGTGCAATACGTATATTTTATTCAAAATTAATAGAAATACAGAACCCTAACCTTAGAAATTTAATATAATCTATTCGTTGTATGTTTTCTATATGTATACCAAGCGGTTTGTCTCTAGGTCTTGTGGTTTTAGAGATATTTGACTTCTTCTGTATGAAGATTGCTCACGGCCATTGACAATGCACTGAGTTTGGCGGTACGCCCAGTGCAAAACGTTTACTTTATTCAAAATTAATAGAAATACAGAACCCTAACCTTAGAAATTTAATATAATGTATTCGTTGTATGTTTTCTATATGTATACCAAGTGGTTTGTGTCTAGGTCATGTGGGTTTAGAGATATTTGACTTCTTCTGTATGAAGATTGCTCACGGCCATTGACAATGCACTGAGTTTGGCGGTACGCCCAGTGCAAAACGTTTATTTTATTCAAAATTAATAGAAATACAGAACCCTAACCTTAGAAATTTAATATAATGTATTCGTTGTATGTTTTCTACATGTATACCAAGTGGTTTGTGTCTAGGTCATGTGGTTTTAGAGATATTTGACTTCTTCTGTATGAAGATTGCTCATAGCCATTGGGTTTGCAGTGTGACAGTGTGCCGAATAGGCCCACTCGTTCAGTGGAGACGCGAACGGCAGGAATTTGAACTAAAAAGTCGGAGGTCCCCCATTGATGAGATGTGTCCCGTAAAGAAAAGAAAAATACAGAAAAAACAAGACCCATTGGTAGACAATGACCTGCTAACACTCATCACAATCTAATGTAAACTGGGTGATAAAGCAAAGCACACAGAAACCACAGAGGACAAACTGCCCTACCATATTGCCAGAAACAACTCTCTCAAAGCAGTGAGAATGGCAAAAAAGAAATATTTAATGAAGCAAGACAAAGACTCGGGAAGCAATACAAATAAACTCTGGAAAAATGTAAACCTGTTATTCCCCCCAAAAATCACAGAAGAATACTTAAACGTTAAAGGGAAAATGCTCACAAACAAAGATGCAGTAAATAAATCAAATATACACTTCGCCACAATGGGGCAAAAACTGTCAGAAAAATTCACAATGGGAAAATAGATCAGGAACTGTATAGGACGAAATCCCCACCTGCAAAACTGACATAGCAGAGCTAAAAAAGCTAATAAATGACATAGACATAAATAAACCAAGTGGAATAGATGAATTCCCAGCCAAAATACTGAAAGAGGCACTCCAAGCCATCCAGGCCACTATGGTAGACCTATTCAACATCTCCTTTGAACAAAGGCGCATTGTCTCAGCCTGAAAAATGACAACCATCACCCCCATCAACAAAAATGGAGACAAGCAAAACATGTTGAAAATCCAAACCAATATCAATTCTACAAACCCCAGGCACTCATTGAAAAAGTGTTCCATAGGCACATAAATGAATACCTGGAAAAAAATAATATACTAAATGAAAGACAAGGGGGCTTCAGGAAACTGCACTCCACATCAAAAACTATAGCAAACCTAATGAATGACATACTGCCATCAATGAACCAAAAACAATTAGTTGGAGCAGCCTTCATTGACTTTAGTAAAGCTTTTGACACGGTAGACCATAATATACTACTGGAAAAACTAAAAACTATGGGCATAAAATCCAACACTATGAACTGGATAAAATGCTACCTAAACAACAAAAACAAAAATAAACAATACACTATCAGACAACCAGCCTGTCACATGTGGTGTACCCCAAGGGTCAGTGCTAGGACCACTGCTCTTTATAATCTACATAAACGACATTGAAAAATGGCTGCAAACTGAATGCCTCCAACTATATGCGGATGACACAGTCATATATGCAAAGGGCCCCACAGAAGGAGGTAATAACTAAGCTAAATAAACTTCTACTAAAACTGGACGAATGGTGTGAGTCCAATAAAATAACCATCAATGCAAGCAAATCAAAAACAGTACTCTTTTCGCATAAACAAACGCCAGAAAGAAACTTACACTGTAAGCAATAAACCAAATATTAGAAAATGTAGACCATTAAATATACCTAGGCCTTGAGTTGGATGGCCAACAAAACTACAACCTATGTATTAATAAATCATCTAAAAAATAAACCACAAACTATGGCTATTTGCAAACTTGAGAGCCTACGTGACACAAGAAATGTCAATAAAAATCTTTAATGGTATGGTGCTCCCCTATTTTGACTACATGGGCATGTAATCTACATGGGCACAAAAAACAAAAAAAACTAAAACAAACTGCAAAACAGAGCCCTAAAAATCTGCCTAAAAGTAGACAAACTGCACCCCACCTATGACATACACAAAAGAACTAAAGTAAAATTACTAGAAAATTGGAGAATAATTCACCTAAAAACATTAGCATATGACTATAGTCAAGACATTAAACTCCTAATGAAACCACAAAGGAACACTAGAGCAAATAACGCACCACTACTAAGGCAGACCAGAAGCCAAATCAAAGCTCACGAAAGAAGCACACTGGAAATGGCTGCCAAGGCATGGAAAGACCAAACAGTAAAGGAACGACAAATTCCTGACCTAAAAACATACAAAAAACATTTGTGCAAAATAAGGCTAGGAAATCCCCACTAAGCCGCACTGCAAGGGGGCATGTGATATGTCACGGCCCACCAGCGGGACGGTCAATGGAAGGTAACATGCCAAAATTAACCAGATAATACACCTAACAACCATGTGCAAGCCTATGATATGTAAATATGAGTAGGCTAGTCTAGTAATAAGAGTGGAAAAAATATAATATATATATACCAAGAAAATCCAAAACAACTAACATAGACTACAAACCATACTAAGCAACCTGCTACTGTAATGCAGGCAATCAAACACCTTATCAGCTGCTACTGTCAGATAAGATAACTCCACCACTACAGCTGGCCAGCATTGAAAACAAGCCCACATACTCGAGCTTATATGCTATGGACAGTATAAACACAGGCTCAATAAAAGAAATTAAAAATTTTAATGAGGGGCGTGCTGTCACAAGTCGCCACCCGTCCTGATATGACCACAGATGTTGCCAGGACGTAAAAATCCAACAACCAACCAATGAGTGCGCACTGTCACAAGTCGGTACCCGTCCTGATATAACCATAGATGCTACCAGGATATAAAACCCCAACAAACATGTTGACAAACCCATACCTCCATTGTCTTCATGTCCACGAATGAGTGGGCCTTGACCTTTGGGTGTTGGATCTTGACGGCCGCTGTCGTGCCGTCATGATAGGTGGCGCGGTGAACCTGGGCCAGAGAAGCCGTTCCGCATGGCTTAACCTCGAAACAGCTGAACACGTCCTTGAACTGCAAACCAGAACCAATCAAAGATGTTATGGTTAGTTGGTTGATTGAGTTTTACGTCCTGGCAACATATCAGGTCGTCTCACGACGTGTACCGACTTGTGGCAGTGCGCATTCATGGCGACTTTATAGTGCTGCAAAATCTGTAGCTCCATTGATACTCTCAAACATTTTGGAGTGCGTCTGCCAGTGGGGCAGCACTATAAAGTCGCCATCAGTGTGCACTGTCACAAGTCGGTACCTGCCCTGATATTACCTACCAGAATGCAAAACCCCAACAAGAAATGTAATTAGTAAATACATTTTTTTGCTTAGCAGCTTTTTCTTCCAAAGTCCACCTGGTGTCCATGCCAACCAACTCTACTACAGGGTCCATACACATGTGAAGATATGGAATTCAAGGCTATTTCAAGACTTTTCAAGATAGGAATTCAAGACTATTTTAACTTGAATTTCAGGAAAAAACAAGAATGGTGAATGGCGATTTCAGACTCATTTAAATCAGTGGGGACAGTTTAATGGAATTCAAAGCTTTTCAAGAGTAATTACCCAAAATAGGTTAAATTCAAGGCTGTACAAGGCCTCGTAATGGGGCAAATGAAGTTCAAGACTTTTCAAGACTTTCCCATCCCCGTACGGACCCTGCTACTACAGGGTTCATGCTACTTTTGGTGATAGAATATATGACCTTTATATGACCTAGATTTCCCCCCAAATATGACCTTTTTGCATGAAGTTTATAAGACGGTATTTCCAGTATATTTAGTGACCTACTCAACCCCTGACTCATTGACACCCATGGTCTTGGTGGTGGTGGTGGTGGTGGTGGTGGTGGTGCGGGGTTTTAGAGTCACAGGTGGAGGTGTTAAAGCCCACCTAAACAAAATTCAATAGATGACCTTATGACAAAAACTATGCCAATATATGACCTTTTTAATGGTCATATTTTTGTCAAATCCAATATATGACCTTATATGATCCTTAGAACAAACCCTGTACTAGCACCCGCTGCTCACCTTCTTGCCGGTCTCTTCCTTGAAGACTGTCTCCAGTTCAGAGATAGGTGACTGTGGCGCGTCACTGTGTAGGACGCGGAAGGTATGCACATACTCTACTGGCAACAGGTAGTCGAGCGCCCCGATGTGCTGCCCCACTTTGATGTAGCTGCCCCGGTTCACACAGCACATGGCCCGAAGCCGCTCCGCAGAGCGCTGGTGTACCTGCGCGCAGTTGAATGACACAAACAAGGAAAAAGAAAGTTTGTTTCATTTAACGATGCCTCTAGAGTACATCGATTTTCATCATCAGCTATTGGACGTCAAACATGTGGTTATTCTGACATTTTTCTTTGGAGGAAATCTACTTCTACCACATAGGCTACTCTTTCCGATAAGCAGCAAGGGGTCTTTTATATGCACTTTCCTAGAGACAGGACAGCACATACCACAGCCTTCGATGAACCAGTTGTGGGCCACTGGTTGGAACGGAAAATAGCCCAAACTGCAAATGGGTCTAGTAAGCAGGATCGATAGGATGACCGACACCTTCACAGGTGGACACTACCACCTGAGCTACTTCCTTCTCACACAGACAGACAAGGAAGCGCAGGTAAACAGTTTATTCAATTATATAATACGTGTGGCAAAATTCTCATAAATACCAGTCTTGATTGGGAAACATTTGCACCTAGTTGAAGATGCTGACATCTGCAGAATGAGTTTTCACAGGGTACTTCATTGATAGGACACTGGCCCGGAATAGCAGAAATGTGGGTTCGAATCCCATGCTAGGTGCAATGTTCCATTTGGTTTTCAAAACACCCTCCAAATATCCCCAAGAAAACAATACGTTTCAAAGTATATATTCTATAATCTTTTGTGATTACACACAACAAACTCCGTCATATATATATATACCTATATATATATATATATATATATATATATATATATATATACATACATACATACATTACATACATACATACACACTACATACATAACATTAACATACATTACATATATTATAATAATATATATATATCAATATATATTATATATACACACACACACACACACACAATATACCACTTGGTCAGTTTCGTTGTTTATAGTGACAGTGTGTGTGACATACCTGTGACAAGACCTCTGCGTATTCCTCT
The DNA here is from genome assembly GCA_030323885.1 of Branchipolynoe longqiensis. Classification (NCBI taxonomy): domain Eukaryota; kingdom Metazoa; phylum Annelida; class Polychaeta; order Phyllodocida; family Polynoidae; genus Branchipolynoe; species Branchipolynoe longqiensis. The sequence continues at coordinate 14,350,351 of CM059186.1, forward strand.
GTTCCTGGTGCCACATTTCGAAAGCTGCGTTTGTAGTCTATTACAACTTCAGCACACTGAAAGGAGAACACAATCCATTCTTTGTGTCTCTTAAAGTTGCATAGTCCGATTAAAACATCAAATTTAAAATATCAAAACAATTATCTAGATTTAATTCTACATATCTAACTTCTATACTGATGCACTTATTAAGCATTTGTCACCACATATAAGGGAAAATACTGAGGCAATTTAATAGAACCTGTTACATCAGAGTGTTGGCATGCTTGCCAGAACTAATATTACATATTTACACATCAAATAACTCAAAAGTTAGCTATTTAAAATAAAAGTTACTCCAAACTAAAGTAAGGTGGATTATAATCAATTCAATATAATTATCTTAGAAAAATGACAGAAACTCAAAACCATCGGACTATACAACTATAAAGACAACAACAAAAAGGACTGTCATAGACATAGTTGAAAAAGTATATTGTGTATATCTACTAATTAAATCAATGTTTTAATTAGCTTACCGCAACCACTGCCCTACCAAATCGGACGATGCCTGTGGAGCTGATATCCCAATCATGGTGGTGAAGGACTGTGGCTGAGCCAGTGATTGTGACGGCAGCCAGTGTACCGTACACAGCCAACTTTAGTTTTTGGATGACGCGTTTAGTCATGATGCTCCTCGACCTGCTTTAAACAGAACAAAATAGAAAAGAAAAAGTTTGTTTTATTTAATGATGCCTCTAGAGCACACTGACTTTTTATCATCGGCTATTGGACGTCAAGCACATGGTCATTCTGACATATTTCTTTGGAGGAAACCCACTGCCGCCACATAGGCTACTCTTTCCGATACCGACAGGACAAAATAGTGATTTCTAGGATCACTAAATCGTAGATAACTTTGGAACAAATAATGATATTTACACGATTTAAAAAAATCCTTAATTCCATTCTCTGAGCTCTGTCTACCGATTTGCAGTACTGTTAGGTATATCAAATATACTGTTTTCCCGATTCGTGCTTTGATTAAAGTACTTTCAAGTTGGAGTATTTTCATAAATTTTATATCACTGGAAAGATCATGAACTAATCTCACCGAAAATATACATTAAAATACCAAAATCAAAATACTTAAGCCCCGTTCACACAGGGACCTTACGTCGCCTCAGCTAGTTTGCCTCATATAAACCACTTCATGAAGTAGATTAGATGAGGCGAACTAGCCGTAGTCGGCTCAAGTTGCCTGTGTGAACACGCCGCTAGTTTGCCTCAACTAGTTTGTTTGTTGTTGTTTTATGTCCTAGCAACATCTAAGGTCATATCTGGACGGGTACCGACTTGTGACAGTGCACACTCATGGCGACTTTATAGTGATGCCCCACTGGAAGATCAGGCCGCCAGCACCATGACCTGATATCCCACTCAGTCACATTATCCTGACACTGAGCCACCCAGTCCTTGCCCTATCCTAATAATGCCGAGCGCCAGGCTAGGAAGCAACAAGTATAAATTTTTAAGTCATTGGTTTGACTCGACCATGGTTCGAACCCAAGACCTACCAACACGGGCGATGGACGCTCTAACTCATTTGCCTCATCTAAAAGATTCACCCCTTACCTACCCTACTCTGGGTAGGGGTGAATCTTTTATCTAAAGGCCCTGTCACACTACGGCTGTCACACTACGTTAGAAAATTTGCCAGTACGTCGGCATTCGTCAAACTTTTCAGCAGCGGGGGATAAAAATGGGTGTATACACAACGTACACACAATGTATGTAACATATGCAGTACGTATCTCTGACATATTGCTAGCATATGAGAGCGTTCATGTGCCTTGCAAAACATTCGCATATGCTCACGGAACGCTGGCCAACATTACATACGTTACTCCATCGCTAGAAGTATGGCGTATACGTTAAATACGCTGGAGATACGGCAGGCATACGTTCGAAATACATTAGGAGTAGGCTACGTAATGCATCCGTTGGCAGTACGCGGACTGCACGTTCCCACCGGCTGAACGTATGGCTAACGTGCACTCCCAATGTATGCTGACATATCCCGAAATCAACATACGAGCCACACGTCGACAGAGTTTGGAAATTTTGAGCATGCACAACATTTTTTCGGAGCCTCGACGCACGGTGACGTAAGATGAAGTATAACGACGTATCCGGAACGTACCCGACGTATACGTAACATATGCCGACGTGTTGGTCGAAAATCGCATACGTCGGCATACGCTAAGGCTATATGTCGTAGTGTGACAGTGACTATGTGAGTGGCGATGTAGGGCTTACATCGTCTGCTATTTTTGTAGATACAAAGTCAAAGATTTGAAAGAATTCACCCCTATCTACTCAGGCTACTGCAGGCAGTGGGTTGAATCTTTTAACTACTAGTTTTGGTGCAAAGGGAAAATAGCTCAGATTATACTATACTTGCCTATCTATTTGTGGTGTTCTTCACGTAACCGCTTTCAATGGATATATTTACCATTAGTCTGGTCATGTTGACCTTTGCGTTGATCGGAACGAGTGAGCGATAATAGCGAGTTTCCGAGTAACTGCTGGTGCTGCCACAACATTTGTCGGGTTCCACTTCCAGTTAGCCTGGTTCCCTGGCCTTTCAACAGAGGTCCCCACTGTGGTCGTTTCAACTTCAATAGAAAATGGTCAATGCGTCTCTGAGAAAATGCCATGTTTCATTTTAATCCTTTCTTTTTGCATATAATCTATTAATAAAGTGTTATGTCACTTGTCTCTCTGACTGAAATGATAAAATAGGGATATTTTAAGTCCAACCATAAACAGTTGATCTTAGGCTTCTGAATGCAATACAACGTGTTTTCCTGGCTTACAAAAATCTTTAGAAACTACATATATATATACATACAGTACAACCCCGTTAAACCAAGCTCGGTTAAACCAAACGATCGGTTAATCCAAACTTTTTTCGGCGGCCCGGCAAAATACTACCATTTATCATATAAAAAAGTTGGTCAAACCAATGTCGGTTAATCCAAACTATTGGTTAATCCAAATAAAATTGTCGGGCCCCAGGCCACTTCCGGTATGGTTAAGCCACACTTTAATGTGGTTATAAGGTCATCTGAGACTTTTTTATAGGATAAATGGTAGTATTTTGCCAGGCCACCTAAAAAAGTTTGGATTAACCGATCGTTTTGTTTAAAGTTGCATAGTCCAATGGTTTTGAATTTCTGTATTTTTTCTGAGATAAATATATTACATTGATCACTAATATCTACTTTACATTAGCTCAAAGTTACTTTTATTATAAATGGTAAACCTTTGATATATTTTAAGTGCAAGCATGGTAAATTCGTTTTGGCAAGCTTGCCAAAATTCTGACACCATAGACTTCTGCACTAACAGGTTCTGTTAAATTGACTCAGTATTGCCTTCTACGCAGAAACAAATGCTTAAAGGGAGGAGATATTCGTCGCCGGGAAAACAAACAGGGGTGGTGCATGCTTAGTACTGAACTTTTCCACTTGGTGCCAGACTAGGAAGCAACAAGTATCAATATTAAAGTCATTGGTTTGACTTGACCAGGATTCAAACTCACAACCCCACGATCTACCAACACGGGAGACGGACGCTCTAACTCGAATCCTGGTCGAGTCAAACCAATGACTTTAAAATTGATACTTGTTGCTTCCTAGTCTGGCGCTCGGCATTATTAGGATAGGACAAGGACTGGTTGGCTCAGTGTCATGATAATGTGACTGAGTGGGATATCAGGTCATGGTACTGGTGGCATGGTATTCCAGTGTGGCAGCACTATAGAGTTGCCATGCGCGCGCACTGTCACAAGTCGGTACCCATCCTGATATGACCTTAGATGTTACTAGGATGTAAAACAGCAACAAAAACATATGTACGTACGTACGTACATACGTACATAGGTACGTACTTACATACATACATATGTACATACGTACACGCATGCACGCGCACACACACACATACACACATACACACATACATACACACCTTTTCCTATACACAAATAGCCTGAAGTGAGACTACTGATTATGTGTGGTCTCTGTGGCCTAGTGGTTAGAGTGTTGAACTTGTAATCTGAAGTTGTTTGGTGGTGGAACCTTTTTTACATTCATCAACAAAAAAACTTTTTCATCTATATCTGTTTCTCATTGAATTATGCAATGTAATTGTACTAACATATTTTACATTACACAAATATATTTCCTGATTGAACTACTCTAAAGAAGATTGAAAATACCCCAGTTTTACTCTCCCTCATCTCCACTCACCCAGCCATTTTTAAAACAACAGCTGCCAGCTAGTCCCAGCCTCAGAACTGACCCACTTCTGGTGGTGAAGTGGGTCCCCTACTCTCCCCACACATATTTGGTTCTTTAAACATAAAAACCAAATGTCGGAGTACGGTTCCCGTCGCCAGCGACCTATATCTGGCCCCTTTAATACGTGCATCAGTATCTAAGTTAGATATGTAAAATCAAATCTAGATAATTAGTTTGGTTTTGAAAATTTGATATTTCATCGAACTATGCAGCTTTAACTGGGGTTAGTTTAACTGGGTTAGACTGTATAAACATTAAAAAAACAATAATCAAAGTGTCCACATACATTGTATATTGCATTCATAATGCACCCGCGTTTTTGCCAAAGCAAAGTCGAAGTCAAAGCCAAAGCTCGGTTAAACCAACAAAACCAAAACAATTATCTGGAATTGATTCTACATATCTAACTTAGACAATGATGCATGTATAAAACATTTGTTGCCATATAGCAGGGAATACTGAGGCAATTTAATAGAACCTGTTACTGCTCAAGCCTATGGTATCAGAGTTTTGGCAAGCTTGCCAAAACTAATTTGACATGTTTGCACTTCAAACATCTCAAAACATAACTGTTTAAAATAAACAGGACTTGAAGCTAAAGTAAGGTCGATTATAACGGTCAGGTTAATCTATTTATCTCAGAAAAATTTCAGAAACTCAACACCATCGGACTATGCAACTTTAATCCAAACAAATTTCTAGGGTCCCTTCAAGTTTCAGTGTCGAGTTTGAATTTCACCGGATGTCTGTTGATCCTGATCGTCGAGTACCACAGATTGACATTTCGATCAGCGTTGGCCTTGATGTCACCGACAAACAGATCGGCGATTAGCACATATACTTCCACCAGATCTGGGTTCGAATCCACATTGTGAGGGTTGGGTTCATCCATCATTATTTCGTCGACCATGATGAGTTTGATTCGACAAACCTTCCCAAAGTGACCGATCTTCTTACAGGTGACGCAGATCTTCCCTTTCACTGGGAAAAAACCTACGTCGATGCTCATAGCCGCAATTCCTCCAGTTCATCTTGAATTCAGCGGGAGCGAATGAGTTGCTCGATTTCCAAGATGGCGGCCTGGATCCAGGCCTGCGGGCCACCGGTGCATGGAACTGCATATTTGTTCAGGTAGTCAACTTCCTTTGTTTCTAAGTCTGATTTGTTCTCCTCCAGTTGGTCAGCACTGAATTTGCTCAATTTGCAGATGTTTATGCGCCGTTCGAACATGAGATCAGCAGTTTGCAGCATTTTGTTCCTGGGAGTTGTATTTTTTACACCAGTGACTAGATGATCGCGCAGAAGCGATTCTTCAATGGGCCCATATTTGCAGTCTTTGATCCTGTCTCTGAGCGAAGTAACATAGGTAGAAATGTTTTTGCTAGCCTGGTTATGCGAATTAAAGCGATACCGGATTATTATTAAGCTGTATTCTTTTAAGGCCTCAGTGAGCACATCGATCTTGTCTTGGGCGTTGATCACAAAGACCATATTCACGAAGACTTTCTGTGCTTCTTCACCACCGACGTGCAGGAATATACAACACTGGATTTGTGTCAACTCCTGCGGCCGTAGCATATATATCATATGCCCTGATCCATGTTTTCCAGTTCGATCTCACATCGTTACTTAGAATTAACTGGCCCGGCAGGCTGAGGCCCGGCAGTGTGTTTGTAGGCGGCATTGTAGGCGGCATTGTAGGCGGTAGGTTTGTAGGCGGCATTGTCCTTATCTGACACCCTGTGAAAGTATGATGTCTGAACACTTTGACTTCTGGTTAACGAGTGACTTTATTCGCCGTCCAGGGCACTAAGGCAGCCGGTCCCCACCCTCCCATTTACATATTCCGTTGTTCTCTGTGAACGCCTGGATATCCATTAAGCGGCTGTCGCACATCACCGGATTGAGCAACGGACAGAATTGTCTAGTCCCGTGCGTGGTGTTCGGGGGTGATAAGTATCAACATGTATTAAAATGTGTCCAAATGTTGCGATATTGGGTCAAAGCCCTCTGGATGAACGGACATGAAACGGACATGAAACAGACATGAACGGATAGCCAATGGACGAACCAAACTCAAACTGGACAAGAACCATAGACGTCAATCCAGCTGCATCCGTTCCAAGTTTTGTGCATGTTCAAAACTTGTACAGACACAAACCGGACTATCAACAGACTTTTTTCGGTTTCTTTCCGTTTCCTCCAATCCGGTGATGTGTGACAGCCGCTTTACACATATATTACACATAGGAGCAGTGATGGAATGTGTGCGAGCTGGACACCACCTAGCTGAGACACGTGAAATGGAGTGGTGACTTCTTATACATTTACAGAAATCCTTTGAACCTAGCTATGCACACTGTCTTAACTTCTAGATATGAAAACCCCACCGCAATACGGCAAACAGCGCCTCGTGCAGTGTGTCAACAGGTGCGCGTGATTTGATTGGCTATGAGAAAAGTCACATGACTTGCATGCCTTGGCGGTAGTCAAAGATGGCGAATGTTTGACAACAGTGATGCCACTCATCTAGCAACCATTTGATTTTGTCTGTTCCCAGTGTACCCCAAACCCCAACAGAAGTCATAATGTGTGACAAAACCGCGCCCAAGTCGCAATTGCGGTTAGAATGGGTATTTGGATACCGTGGACACCAGTGTCGTAACAATCTGTACTATACTTCAACTAAAGAGGCCGTCTTTTTCGTAGCTGCTGTCGGCGTCGTATACAATGTTCGCGAGCATCGACAGCGCTTCTTCCTGGGGCACGATGATGATATTCTCAGGTACGAATGTATGGATTATATACGTTAACAAAATATGTTTGTATATAGCATGTTAGTGTTTACTATGACATATGTGTTGTGCTTAGTGAAAAGTGAGGGGATAATTGACTTATCAGAGACAGGAAAGGTGCCACAATAAATAACATGCTCAGGCATGCTGGCCAAGCTTATCAATCTTTGGCGGACTTGCGTGCCGTAGGCGTACCCCGTAGGCTTAGGTGTAGCCACATGATAATGATTATAATCCAAATAACAATGCCACACCTTCTGATAAAATATAACTGTTCAAACTAAAATTAATCGGTTCACCCTTTCTCCCCCCAGCTTGGCTCTACACCCTGACAAGATGTTGGTGGCAACTGGGCAGGTGGGGAAAGACCCATATATATGTGTCTGGGACGCCTCCACCGCCGAAACCGTCTCAATCCTCAAGGATGGCCACAAGCAGGGTGTCTCGGCACTTGGTTTTGAGAAGGAGGGAAACGTAAGAACCCAATAAAGTCCTTCATTGACATTTGAATATTGATAACGTAGTGCCCTATGATGAAAAAGAATAGGCCTATGTGTAGCGTGCATAAGGCATTACATATGAGGATATATATATAATTATATACATATATATATATATGTGTGTGATGTACAACGCATTATATAAGTATAAATACTGAGGGGAATAAATGTTCTATCATCTGTTTTCCTCATGACCTGACGTATTGGTGGAGCAGGCCTACCACGCCCCACCCCCAGCATCGGGGCGGTGATTGTAACCGGGTGGCTCCTTTATAATTATACGTACCTTTGTTATTTATAATCACCCAACCAAATTATGCGAGTGTAAATGACAGTGGTACTCATATATTTTCCAATATTGTAAATGCCATTGTAAATTTAGATTATTGTGTCCATTATATATTTTCATTAATAGAATTAAAACATATTCCTCTCTTCTGGAAAGTCTGTGTATTCTTTGTAGATCCTTTATAAATGCAAAGGAGAACATACATGAGTCAGCTCATAATATTGCTTCTAATAACAATATGTTCAGTAATTAAGCGTGCTATTCGCTCCTGATGATGCAATTAGAGATTGGTATCGGTGGGTTTGGACCAACACGCCACCATCAATGTCTGGGAATGGAGGAAAGGCAAGATCATCTCTACTGTCAGAGGACATTCTGACAGGGTAAGTAGATTAAACCTTTGTTTTTTCTTCTTCTTTTAATCAATATTTTTCACAAATTTGTGACGAATAAATTAAGCCAGCTGGATATCATTCTTTGGGTGTCCTGTAACTTATTTGAAGAAAACTGCTATTGTATCTATATTGATCACCTATAGACGAAGTAGGTATACTCTAACCTTAAGATCATGAATTTAATCTTATTATTATTATTTTTTAAATTTTTTATTGAATGTAGATTATTCATTGAATAATGTCTTTAGTCAGCACCAGAGCACTGGTCTTCCTATCTATTGAATATTTGGTAATGTGTTTAAGCCATATACAATCGCCACCTTTTCTTTTAAAAGATACATCCATTAGGTTAATAATCTATCCTACATTAGTTTAATGTGGCTTACATATATTATAAATGTGTGTATACAGTGAAAACCCCATATATCACACCCCAATTCAATGCGACTTCTGATATAAAGCGATGATTCATTGTACCCAGAATTCCTTAATTCGAAGGTAATTTAGTGAACTGAACCCCGATTTACCGAAACCCAGCTGTTTTCACGACGACATTTTATGGGCCCCAACGATCGCGTTATAACGGGGTTTTACTGTACAGTAAAACCTCTCTAAATCGACCGACCATGGGACCGACTTTAAATGGTCCATTTAGGGAGGTGGTCGGTTTAGAGAGGTAGAATATCCTTACAATGGTATTGTTGGGACCCAAATAAAGCGATCGATATAGGAGAGTGGTCGATCTGTGGAGGGGTCGGCATAGAGAGGTTTTACTGTATATACATAAGCTCAAAACCGTCAGACTATGCAACTTTAATGGATTATGTTGTGTTTGTTATTAATCCTGTCGTGTTTTTGTTGTTGCGTTTTTAGATATTTGATGTGCAGTTTCATCCGTACGAGCAGAACATGGTGGTTAGTTGTGGTGTGAAACACATCAAGTTCTGGACGCTGTGTGGAAACACGCTGAAGGCCAAGAAGGGGGTGTTTGGGAAGGTGGGAGAAATCCAGACCATGCTGTGCCTGGCGTTCGGCCCCGATAACGTGACGTACGCTGGGACGCTGAGCGGGGACGTCTACGTCTGGCGGAGGAATAACCTTCTGAAGGTCATTCAGGCCGCGCATAAGGTAATGGCGCCGCCCAGGGCCGTAGCTCTTAGTGTTGCAGCTTTTTTCAACCTTCAGACGTCATATATGACTGTAATCAGTTCAGTTCAGGGCCGTAGCTATGAATTTTTGTTTTGGAGTTAAAAGAGATAAATTCTTGCTACGGACAAGTTCTGAAGGCACGAGGCACTAGGGGGCGCGGGGGTTCTGAGGGTTTTCCTCCACCCCCACCCAGAAATGTTTAAATCTAGAGGCTGTGAAATTAAAATGTCAATATCAATAAACAGTCAATTATCGTGTTATTTGTGTTTAAGCCTAACATGAGGGTTTTTTGGTGTGAGGAGGGGGTGGGGGATTTAAACCATTTTCCACCCTTCTATCTACGGCCCTGAATTCACACTGCAAACACGCTGAGAATGCACGTCGCATTGACTTTGTTTGCAACTTAAATTGCCCAGTCCTGATATTACCTTAAATGTTGCAAGAGCGTAAAACCCCAACCCAAAACAAACAAACTTAGATTGAAGAAATAAATACCCATTATAAATTCCCGTGTAAATAAATATGTTAGTCCTATTCAAATTGTTGTTGAAACAATAATCCGAAAAGAAAACCACCAGCCTCTTGGGATTCGCGGATTGAAAATGTCCAATTTGCATCGTTTAAACCAAATTCGATGCTTTTGTCGACAGGGGAGCATTTATACGATGGACACCAGCGACGAAGGCTACGTGACGGGTGGGAAGGACGGCGTTGTAGGACTGTGGGACTCTGACTTTAAGCCCCTCACTAAGGTCGACATGGCCTCCGCCGAGGACGGCTACAAGGGTACGTAGCTATCTAACCAGGGCCGTAGCTAGCAGGGTGTGGCAAGGGTGAAGTTTCCCCTCCCGACTCCAAAGAAATCCGGTCCTGTTTTTAACAACCTTTTTCGTGTAAAACACTTTTAATTTTTTCCCTAACTGTAATCAATAAAGTCTTGTTTGAATGTATTGTGTTTAAATGATGTTATGGGTGGATGTTACAGTTACAGCTTTCTCAATTTGTATAAGATTAAAATCAAAACATCTTAACAAAGTTTGACGCATTCACAACATATAAACCTTCATACAGATATGGATTCTGCTGTTGTTTGGAATGTTTTCTGCTATTATTTGAAAGGTTTTCACTTTTGGTTTCCATGTCACAAAAGTGGTACACAGTTTCTGAGAATGACCCATATGTATATTCGCAATAGTAGGTTATCAGGCTGTGGGAGTAACGTCAACCACCACCCACCCACCCTCCTCTCCACCCCCCCCCCCGCCCCCACACACACACACCAAACTTCCGGTGTGTAATCTGAAGCTAATTCAGTCCTTCCTAAGAACCAGCAGCAGACACGAACTAGGAATGCCTGCATTAACACTATAAATCCGACTATGCAATAAAGAGAGGAGCACAGCAATTAGTGGATCGGAAAACCTACTTATTTCACAAGGCTCTCTTTGGCCGAGCAGTATAGCCCTACCGATCATAACACATAGAAGTAGAATTCAGGTGTGAATGAGAACTCTGTACAGGTAGCACCAGGTGATCAGGCCGTGTGGTGGCGCCACAATCGCTCATCCAGCTGGCCTGAATCAAAAGAGGCATAGAATGCATCAAGTATATAGCGAATGGTAGACAGGAAGTGCTATTTAATAAATTAATTAGATACACCAAAAGGGGTATACCCCGCTCCGTCCAATTATATGTGATGTATAGCGTATTATGCGAGTATAAAGATACGTAAGGGAATATTATTATTGTTATTGTTATCCTTCGTAAGATACGACACTTACATTTGGGGTTTATAGTCCCTCTAACACGGTATGTGCCCGTTTCCAGGCCTGATAGTGCGCGCCGTGTGTTGGCGAGCAGACCGCCTGCTGGTCGGCACGCAGGACTCTGAGATCTTTGAGGTTAACATCAACGCCCGGGACAAGCCGCGATGTCTCGTCCAAGGTCACGCGGAGGGCGAGCTTTGGGCGCTCGCCGTCCACCCGAAGAAACCCATCTTCGCCACTGGCAGTGATGACTGCACCGTGAGGTGTGTGTGATGTATGTCTGTGTGAGAGATGTGTGTGTCAGTGAGTGTGAGGTGTGTCTGTGTGAGAAGTGAGGTGTGTGTGTTTCTGAGTGAGGTGTCTGTGTGAGATCTATGTGTGTGTGACTGAGGTGTGTGGGTTTGTGTGAGGTGTGTATCTGTATATGAGGTGTCTGTGTGTGAGATGTGTATCTGTATGTGAGATGTGTGTGTATGTGATGTGTGTGTGTGTGAGGTGTGTATCTGTATGTGAGGTGTCTGAATCTGTATGTGATGTGGAATTTGTCTAAAGATGCTTGAAAATCCTTAAAAATGTAAAATCCTGACTATATTTTTAATACCTATATTATTTTTTCAATCATAAATATCTGGGGTGTTATGCACATATGTTCTTTATACATTAATCAGTGATATTTTGTATTTAAGGTGATTTTTGTGGGTTTGTTATCCTGCCTCTTGATTTCTATATTAAAACTATATATATGTTCATTGTTATTTTTATGCGTATTTACACTTCACATCTTACGCAGTGACTATGAATACACCCGTGTTTTACTTAAATTTAATAAACATCTTTAAAACATCCTGAAATTGTACACTGAAATGTCCGTGTAAGTCCTGATCTGTTGAAATGGATATGAAACCTGTATACGGTACATGACAATATCAGCGTGTTCCAGCAGTGCGTCAACTTTTTTTTTGTCCTTCTTGAAGATTTAGATTGCCAATCATGGATAAGTCTGAATAGTCTTGTTTTCACCATTATAAATTTTACCGACCCAAGGAATTTCTAACCTCCCACACCACATAGACATGGCATTAGAGCAACTGAACTTTGATGATGCTGTAAGTTATACACAGCGGTGGAAATCCAAATTGGCAGAGGTGATGGCATGGAGAATCAAACTACCGACCTTCAAATTAGGAGTCTGACCTAGAAAAAAGTCAGGCACGCTAACCACTCCTCCACAGAGAGCACCACTTGTTTTTTTAGCATTGTGTGTTGATTCCTCGCTTTGCACACACACAAAGACACACATACACAAAGACACACATACACACACACACACACACACACACACACACACACACACGCGGACACACACACACACACAAACACATTTTTGTCTGACTGTGTACCGATTCCTCACTCATGTGACTGATTGTCACTTGTTGATTCCTCGTGCCTTGCTGACCACCAGACTGTGGAGCTGTCAGAGCAGTGCTTTGCTGAGCAGGACCACTGTGGACCACCCAGTCAGGTCATGTGGCTTCAGCCCGGATGGGACGCAGCTGGCGGCCGGCATGTCTGATGGGTCCTTCATAGTGCTGCGAACAAAGTGAGCGACGAGTCACCTTCCGGTTACCAGACTGTCTCGTATTTTGATTGGTTGATTTTGATTTGGTTAACATTTATACCGCCATAAAATTCCGAAATTGTAGTGACAAAATACTTCTAATAGTTAATCACACTTGAAATGTTTTCCAATGTTTAAAGCTGCATAGACGGATCAAAGCATAAACTAGTCAAAACTAAAAGAATTATCTAGATTTGATTCTACATATCTAACTTAGGTACTGATGCACTTATTACATATTTGTTGCTAAATAGAAGGGAACACTGAGTTAATTTAATAAGAATCTGCTATAGAAGCCTATGGTGTGAGAGTCTTTTGCATGCTTGCCAAAATTAATTTCGCGTTTTTACACTTCAAATAGCTCAAAAGTTAGCCATTTAAAATAAAGGTCACTTCACGCTAAAGTAAGGCATATTATAGCAATCAACAGTATTTATCTCAGAAAATGACCCAAACTCAAAACCATCGGACTATGCAACTTTAACATTTATACCACCATAAAATTCCAAAATTGTAGTGACAAAATACTTATGCCAATTAAACACACTTGAAATGTATTCCAATGTTAAAAAGGACTACGCCAGTGTGATATAATACATCGCTTTTTTGTGTGTCTTTAGTCATATATTTTTGCAGTATTTAAACAAAAAGTTGTTTGCAGCATTGTCGCAAATGAGCTTTTTGAAAAAAAGCCCTGGAACCTGGCTACTAGTACTAGATCATGTTGCATTATTTATACCGAGTGCAGTGCCACAAAGGTTTAAAAGTCGCGCACTGTCACAAGTCGGTATCCATTCTGATATTACCTTAAATGTTGACAGGATTTAAAACCCCAAAAAGCAAATTTTACCCACATATCATCGAAATGTAACTAATTGTCCCGTCCCGATATAACCTTAGATATTGCCAGGACGTGAAACTCCAAACAACCAACCAACTAATTGCCAACTCGCACCCACCTCGCCCTTCTTTCGAGTAAAACTCACGGTATTCCTTTTTTTTAAACCACATATATTGCCAGGGACTTGTCGGAAGTGATCAACCTCAAGGACAGAAAGGAGGTGCTCCATGAGCTGAAGTTCTCGCCCGACGGCCAGTATCTGGCAGTAGCATCCAACGACAACTTTGTCGACATCTACTCGGTGCCTCAGCGCTACAAGCGCATCGGGCAGTGCTCGGGTAGTTCCAGCTTCATCACGCACATCGACTGGTCCGAGGACTCCAGGTACCTGCAGACCAACAGTGGCGCTGGGGAGAGACTCTTCTACAAAATGCCAAGTAAGACTTTCCAGTTGTAAAGTCCTCAGCTGGAATCTGTGGTTGTGTAGGCAGGTTATAATGAAATCAATACAGGCAAGAAGAGAAAGGAAAAGCATAAAGAATGAAAGTAAAGAGAGAGACAATGCCCTCAGGTTTATTATTATATAGTGGTACATGGATCTGGTATGGCATACCACCTGACCGTGTTCTCCAATGAGAATCAAGCCTGTACAGTTCCACCAATGAACATCAAGCATTCCTGTGTCACCATGGCTACCGTGATCTGCCCACCACCACCATGCAGTGTGGCTGCTTGGCCACCACCTGTCTGAGCTGAGTGTGTGGTGATCCGTGACTAACAGAGGAGGTAGGGGGTAGTGAGTAGAACTCCAAGTGCCCCTTACACACTATCTCTAGTGCCTCTTTCACACTATCTGCCTAATACACAATGACTATTGACCATAAGTAAAGGATCACCAGCAACTACATAAATACATTCATGCACTTGGCACTATATACCATTTACCAATATAGACCATTTGCATTTCCCCACCAATGCATTTTATCGGAATATTTTACACAGTGTTGAAAAAAAAGAAGAGAACAGGTGTCGCCAGTTGAACACTTGGGAGTGTTTAGTGTACTGTGTATTTTATGACCATGTTGGAGGTCACTCTTCGAGTAGTTCTGTTCTGTGACTGAGATGTCTGTTTGGTCATGGTCGCCATCATCATCATTAGCAGCAGCAGCAGCAGATTACATGGGATGGCGGAATGAGTTGAGCCTTAGTCTCCCGTTTTGGTAGATCGTGGGGTTCGAACCCTGGTCCAGTCAAACCATTGACTTAAAAATTGACACTTGTCGCTTCCTAGCCAGGTGCTCGGCATTATTAGGACAGGGCAAGGACTGGTTGGATAAAATGACTGAGTGGGACATCGGGTCATGGTGCTGGTGGCCTGGTCTTCCGGTGGGGCAGCACTATAAAGTCGCCATGAATGCGCACTGTCACAAGTCGGTACCCGTCCTGATATGACCTTAGATGTTGCCAAGACGTAAAACTCAAACAGCAAACCAATCATCATGATCATCATCATGATCATCATCCCCTTAATCACAAGGGTCGTTGCGGCACCACAAATGACTTTGCAACCAGTGGCGAGAGTTGTCGGTCAACAATGTCTTTACGGGAATAATGGTTGGTGGGGGTGAGGGCTGGGAGTTGCCTTGATACTGCCATGCCAAGCTCTTCAAGTTATTGATAACTACATTTGTGTTGACGGTTCTTTCAGACGGGAAGCAGGTGACAAACAAGGACGAGGTCCGCGCCATCCACTGGGCGACGTGGACGAGCGTGCTGGGACCGGAAGTGAACGGCGTTTGGGAGAAGTACACGGACACCAACGACATCAACGCCACGGACGCCTACTTCGGGGGAGAGGTGGTCGTCACCGGAGACGACTTCGGACTTGTGAAGCTCTTCAGGTTCCCCTCTCTCAAGAAAGGTGAGTGGAGAACAGAATGTATTGATTGATTGGTCGATTGATTGATTGATTGGTTGGTGTTTGTTTCAGGCTGTGTAGACAGCAAAGGCCAGATTTAGGTAGGGAAGGAGAAGGAGGAGGAGAATGTGGAGGTGGAGGAGGAAGAAAAGAGAAGAGATGGTGGAGGAGGAGGAAGAAGAGAGAAGTGGTGAAGAAGAAGGTGCAGGAAGAAGAGAGAAGATAATGAGAAAAGGAAGGTGGGGGAGTAGGAGGACGAAGAATGTGAGGGAAAGAGAAGAATGTGGAAGGGAAGAAGAAAGTAATATCTTAGTAGGAGGAAATGCTAACCTACCAAGAAGTAGAAGAACAAGAAAAAACAAGACAAGCAAGAACACGAAGAACACAAAGAACACGAAGAACAAGACGAACAGGAAGAACAAGACGAACAGGAAGAACAATGCAAACAGGAAGAACAAGACGAACAGGAAGAACAAGAAGAACAAAATGACCAACAGCAAGAAAGAGTATCTGAGTGTGGGGGAAAAAATTAAGCTGCATACTACTTTATTGATCATTAAAATAAATTTGTGTAAATAACTTCCAGCATCGTCGGCTTAAAGATGTAGGCTAGGGCATATTGCAAACTTAGAAAGGAGTGCAAACCCTACTATCACTTAAGGGATATTTGAAGGCTTTTGTGTATGCCTTATAAGCTATGTAGGCCTAAGTCCACTTTTCCCTTCCCCGCGTGACGTCACCGAACTAGCAATAGCCAAGGAGTACTCAGCATCTAATGGTGCTGGAAACCTCAACCCGACTGACCAATTGACTTCAAGCACAAATAGCACATTCTAAATGTGATCTTCCATTAATATATATTAAAATATTCATGAATGCGTAGTAAAAATCACATGACTCGAGCTTTAATTGTGTTTCCGACATTTTCACCTGTTCTGCGCAGGCGCTAAGTACCGGAAGTACGTGGGCCACTCTGCTCACGTGACCAATTGTCGGTTCTCTGCGGACAAGACGCGTGTGCTGACTACTGGCGGGGCCGACCACGCCATCTTCCAATGGCGCTACGTGCCGGAGGGAGTCGACGAAGAAGACGACATTGAAGACCAGAATGGTGCGTAGAATTAGGTCATATGTGTGTGTGTGTGTATGTGTGTGTACCTTAAGGGGAGGAGGTTAAAATTACTTGGTTAGGAACAGGTAAGGTACTTCTCCGCGGAATTCCGCGAAAAAATCAGCAAAACAACAAAAAAGTAACCAGGGAGAAAAATGCCATGCCTTTACAAAACAGTTTTACACTACACTTTTGTTGAAAGTTCTTTTCACTGTTTTAATGAATATGAGGTGGGAAAACTGAAGTAAGAATCATTTGTTAGTTATAGTCTCTCTCTCTCTTTTTTTTCCCTTCTCTTTCTCTGTCTCTGTCTTTCTCTGTCTCTCTCTCTGTCTGTCTCTCTCTGTCTCTCTCTCAAGATGTACTATATAAGCTGTCATGAGAAACTTCAAATGCCTTTAACTGTAACTTCAATAGCTTCAGGGGGTACTGCCCCCAGACCCCGACATTAGGGACGCAAACTGAATACTTTACATAGGTAGTTAGTGTAGATTTACACCCATACTTCGTAATTTACAATAATCTAGGCAGTTTTACTTAGTAATGGAAACAAAATCCACCAACCTGAGTGTGACTTAATGTGGTAGACAAAAAATACGTTCCTTGTTCTCGTTTTTTATTCAAATACAAAACTAAGACACCCAAAATGTACGCTTTACATTTGCAGCATGTTTTTTTTAATAATCCATGAAGAATTTCAAGGTCCATTAAAATGGAGCTTTTTGTGTTATTCTGAAAATAGTAAAGATAACCAGGAGTTAAGTTGTTAACATGGTAATTGGACATGTTGGCTGAAGCTAACATGGGTAATTTGCTCACGAGGCTAGGTCTATTTCTGTCCTGCCTCTATTTCTGTCTTCCTCGGCCCTCGCCGTTCACCTACCTTTCACTTTCACCCAGCACCGCCTGCAGTACACTTCGCTTCCCCGCCCACCCACCCTCTTTCTTAGGGGGGTGAGCGCTGATTCATCTTCCTTCGCCTGTCTACGGGTGCTTACCTGAACAATGAGGCCTTGCCTTGCTCTGCTCCAGTCAGCAATTGATGAACATTTCGGGTCTCTGTCGCCCAATTGCCATGAAACTGCTCAACCACATTGGTTACGATTACTTTTTATAAATTCTCAAAACCACTTTGTCTTCTCTGTCTTCTGTTAGCCGAGTGTAGCGAATTATTAATCATATTCAGCCATCTGAATCCGTATAAAATGTAGGAACAATCAAGAATATCTTTGTGAATGAATAGCTGTTGTCTTTTTTGATAATGAGTTATGATCTTGGGTTACCAGCAGTGACGAGCTTGCTTGAAGTAAGTACTGTAGTTAAAGTTGCATAATCCAATGGTTTTAAGTTTCTCCCATATTAATCTGCTTTATCCGTAAGTACAATCCACTTTATTTTAATTTGAAGTAACTTTTATTTCAAGGGGTTAGGTTAACTGAGGAGATATTTGAAGTGAAAACATGGCAAATTAAATTTGCTGTGCACACCGAATTACTGGATATCATATGGGGTGTCTGGATAAGTTGAGGGGGAGCGGGATGTAGCTCAGGCAATAGTGTCCACCTGTGAAGCTGTCGGTCATCCTATCGATCCTGCTGAATGGACCCATTTGCAGTTCGGGCTATTTTACATTTCAACCAGTGGTCCACAACTGGTTCATCAAAGCCTGTGGTATGTGCTGTCCTGTCTGTGGGAAAGTGCATATAAAAGACCCCTTGCTGCTTATCGGAAAGAGTAGAAATATGTCAGAATGACCATATGTTTGACGTCCAATAGCGGATGATAAAAATCTATGTGCTCTAGAGGCATCATTAAATAAAACAAGCTTTACTTTTACTGAATGAGTTGAGCGCCCACTTCCCGTGTGGCAGGTTGTGGGATTTGAATCTCGGCCAAATTAAACCAACGACTAGAAATTTCAGACTCGGTATTATTGGGAAAGGGCAAAGATTAGTGAAATGAGGAAGACCAATTACATCCAGTTGAATTTCCCCTGCTTTATCAATTACTGTAATGACGAACGGGGAAAAAAAAAGAAGGCGGCAACATTGACAGCTTCTATTAAATTGACTTAACCAGACGGGATGGCCGAATGAGTTAGAGCGTCCGTCTCCCATGCTGGTAGATCGTGGGGTCGTGGGTTCGAGTCCCAGTCGAGTCAAACCAATGACTTTAAAATTGATACTTGTCGCTTCCTAGCCAGGCGCTCGGCATCATTAGGATAGGGCAAGGACTGGTGTGCTCAGTGTCAGGATAATGTGACTGAGTGGGATACCAGGTCATGGTGCCGGCGGCCTGGTTTCCCAGTGGGACAGCACTAGAAAGTTGCCATGAGTCCGCACTGTCACAAGTCGGTACCCGTCCTGATATGACCTTAGATGTTGCTAGGACGTAAAACAACAACAAACAAACAAAAAATTAAATTGACTTAGTAATACTTCTATGTGGAAATACATGCTTAATTAGCGCGCCAATATCTAAGTTGGATATCTAGGAGCAAATGTAGTTAAGTATTTAGGTTTGGAAAATTTAATGCTTTCATTGTTGCAAACTTAAATTAGCTAAGTTGAGCTATGTGGCTTTTGTTATAGGGTTCACTTTCACAAGTTAGCATTCATAAGATACAGATGAGATAGACTAGCGGTACTGCTTGTCGATAAATACCAGATTTCCTTCTTTTGTACACCTTTTGTAATCGGCGCATGTGCAGTAAAGCTCCCTGATCAGACGCAGTGGCCGAATCAATAAAGCACTGGCTTCCTCTGTGGGATTCGAATGCTGGCCAAGCCAATGACTTACACAATTTATACTTGTCGCTACCTCGACTGGTCCGCTCAGCGTTAATAGGATAGGGCAAGAACTGGTTAGCTCAGTGTCTGGATAATGTGACTGAGTGGGATAGCAGGTCATGGTGTCAGTAGCCTGGCCTCCCAGTGGGACAGCACTATAACAGTATAAGCATGCACTGTCACAAGTCGGTATCTGTCCTGATATGATCTTAGATGATGTTTGTTTGTTGATGTTTTACATCCTAGCAACATCTGTAGTCATATCAGGGAGGGTACCGACTGAAGGGTGACTGTACACTCATGGCAACTTTATAGTGTTGCCCCACTGGAAGATCAGGCCACAGCACTATGACCTGATACCCATTCAGTCACATTATCCTGATACTGACCTAACCAGTCCTTGCCCTATCCTAGTAATGTCAAGCACCAGGCTAGATAGGACAAGTATACATTTTATAAGTCATTGGTTTGATTCGGCCGCCATTCAAAACTAACGACCTTCCGCACGGGAAGCCTACACTCTACCGATTTTGTTACCGCACCTGGTCTGCTAGGATATAAAACCCCAATAAACAAAGCATTGAAGCTCCCTGGTTCTCATTTCAACGCATCCAGCCTACGTGGACTCGAACAGTGAGGACAGCGACTCTGACCTGTCCGACGTTGACGAGGTGGACTCGGACCTGGAGAACGAGAAGCAGAAATGCTACGACCGAGCTGTGTACCGCGAAGACATGGTGGTGCTCAAGGCACAGATGAAGACGCAACTGGCGCCCGGGGAGAAGCGAAAGGCGGCGCCCAGCGAGGGGCTCACACTGCAGTTTGTGCACGGGTAGGTGTGTCAAGCCCACCAGGGGGCATGAGGCGAGACCTGGTTGGGAGGGTAGGTGGGTGGGGGAGTGGTTGGGGCTCACTGCAGTTTGTACATGGGTAGGTGTGTCACGCCCACCAAGGGGCATGAGGCGAGACCTGGTTGGTGCTCACTGCAGTTTGTACAAAGGTAGGTAGGTAGGTGCATCAGGTCCACCAAGGGG
The DNA here is from genome assembly GCA_030323885.1 of Branchipolynoe longqiensis. Classification (NCBI taxonomy): domain Eukaryota; kingdom Metazoa; phylum Annelida; class Polychaeta; order Phyllodocida; family Polynoidae; genus Branchipolynoe; species Branchipolynoe longqiensis. Next base: position 14,370,902 of record CM059186.1, read on the forward strand.
TGTGGCACGAGACCCTAATAGGTGGGGCTCACACTGTAGTTTGTGCACGGGTAGGTGTGTCAAGACCACCAGGGGGCATATGGCGAGACCTGAGTGGTGGGGCTCACTGCAGTTTGTACACACGGAGAAGAGGAAGGCGGCCCCCAGCGAGGGGCTCACGCTGCAGTTTGTGCACGGGTAGGTGTGTTAAGCCCACCAGGGGGCATGATGCGAGACCTGGGTGGGTGGGTGGGTGGTTGGGGCTCACTGCAGTTTGTACACAGGTAGGTGTGTCGGGCCCACCAGGGGGTGTGTGGTGAAACCTTGGTGGGTGGGTGGTGGAGCTCACTGCAGTTTGTACACAGGTAGGTGTGTCAGGTACACCAGGGGGTGTGAGGCAATACCTGGGTGGATGGGTTTGTGGGTGAGTGGGGCCTCACACTGCAGTTTGTACACGGGTAAGTGTGCCAGGCCCACCATGGGGGCATGGGCGATACCTGAGTGGGTGGGTGGTGGGGCTCACTGCAGTTTGTACACGGGTAGGTGTGTCGGGCCCATCAGGGGGGCGTGAGGCAAGACCAGGGTGGATGGGGCTCACTGTAGTTTGTGCATGGGTAGGTGTGTCAAGTAGGTGTGACCTCACGCCATGCAGCTGCTCCCATGGCGTGAGGTCTCACCTCACGCCATGGGAGGCGTGAGGTGAGACCTGGGTGTAAGGGGCTCACAGTGCAGTTTGTGCAGGCCCACCAGGGGGCGTGTGGCGAAAACTGGGTGTGGTTCACTGCAGTTTGTATACGGGTAGGTGTGCAGTGTGTACACGGGTAAGTCCACCAGCAGGGTTCATTCGGATCCTTGAAAACCTAGAAAGTCTCTGCATTTGATAATTCAGGGTTCCAAGCCTGGAAAGTCAAGGAATTTGTCTAAGGATTATTGAAAATCCTGGAAAATGGAAAATCATGACTATATTTCTTTTAAGCCCATGTTATTTTTGAATAATAAATAGCTGGGGTGTTATGGGCATATGTTCTTTATTCATTAATCAATGATGTTTTGTATTTAAAGTGATTTTTGTGGGTTTGTTACCCTGCCTCTTGTTTTTTGTATAAAACTATAGGCCTTACATATGTTCATTGTTATTTGTTATGCTTAGTTACACTTCATATCTTACACAGCTATATTTTGGGGTACTTTAATTTAATAAACATCTTATAAAACATCCTAGAATTGTACACTGAAAGGTCCTTGAAAATCATGTAATTTGATCTGTTGAAATGGGTACCAACCCTGTAGCTGTGTATATATATATTGCCACCATTATTTTGCATATTAATTAGCATCGCGATAGCCGGTTAGAAACTTATCTTTTAACTGAGTGTAATATGATGACAACAAGTTCCAAACCCCTTCTGCAGGTACCGTGGGTATGACTGCAGGAATAACCTGTTCTACCTGCAAAACGGGGACATTGTGTACCACGTGGCCGCCCTGGGCATCATCCATAACACAGTCAAGAACACACAGCGCTTCTACAATGCGCACACCGACGACATCCTCTGTCTGTGCATCCACCCTGTCAAGGACATCGTCGCCACAGGGCAGGTCAGCTGACTCCTAATTAGCTTCAACCTAACCACTGTGCAACACACTAGCTCTTAAATAACCCAATAACACCTAAATGGCTCCAAATAGCTGCTACATAACCCAATAACTCCTAAATAGCTCCAAATAGCTGCTACATAACCCAATAACTCCTAAATGGCTCCCAATAGCTGCTCCATAACCCAATAACTACTAAATAGCTCCCAATAGCTGCTACATAACCCAATAACTCCTAAATGGCTCCCAATAGCTGCTACATAACCCAATAACTCCTAAATGGCTCCCTATAGCTGCTCCATAACCCAATAACTACTAAATAGCTCCCAATAGCTGCTACATAACCCAATAGCTCCTAAATAGCTCCCAATAGCTGCTACATAACCCAATAACTCCTAAATGGCTCCCTATAGCTGCTCCATAACCCAATAACTCCTAAATAGCTCCCAATAGCTGCTACATAACCCAATAACTCCTAAATAGCTCCCAATAGCTGCTACATAACCCAATAACTCCTAAATAGCTTCCAATAGCTGCTACATAACCCAATAACTCCTAAATGGCTCCCTATAGCTGCTACATAACCCAATAACTCCTAAATAGCTCCCAATATCTGCTACATAACCCAATAACTCCTAAATAGCTCCCAATAGCTGCTACATAACCCAATAACTCCTAAATGTCTCCCAATAGCTACTACATATCCCAATAACTCCTAATTGGCTCCCTATAGCTGCTATATAACCCAATGACTCCTAAAATGCTCCCAATAACTGCTACATATCCCAATAACTCCTAAATGGCTCCCAATAGCTGCTACATAACCCAATAGCTGCTACATTACGGAGTAACTCCTAAATGGCTCCCAATAGCTGCTACATAACCCAATAGCTGCTACATTACGGAGTAACTCCTAAATGGCTCCCAATAGCTGCTACATAACCCAATAGCTAATATATAGGCCTATTATAGCTGTATCCTATTGATTGGTTGATTGATATAACCCAATAACTGCTAGTTGGCTCCCACTGTCCCAGTAACCACTATATAACCCACTAAATCTTAATTGGCTCCCAGTAACCACTATACAAACCAAATAAATTTGATTTGGCTCCCAATAACCATTATACCACCGAAATAAATCTGAATTGGCTCCCAATAAGCAATCTAACTGTCGTATTTCAATGCCAGCTGTGCACGATGCGAATCCTTACAGAATTGTAATTTCCCCCCCGCCAGGTGGGGCGAGACGCGGCCACTCATGTATGGGAAGCTGAAACGCTGAAGACGCTTGCCATCCTCAAGGGGCAGCACCAGCGCGGGGTGTGTGCAGCCGACTTCTCCGGTAGGTGGCGTACTGTGAATATATATATATATATATACATATATATATATATATATATATCTATTTTTCTTTTTTTGTTGAAGTGTTTTTATTCCTCTGAATAACATGTTGTCAGTGCTAACGCACTGGTCTTCCAGCCCTAATGTCAATTGCCACTTTTTAAGTCACCCTGATATAGTTCACTGAGACGACAAACAAACTCGGAATGTAATATGTGAATGACGTCACAAGTGGGATTCACTGACTCATCACATGACCTAATATGGTTCCACACATGACCAATTATGGTTCCCCACAGACTGGGGAACACCGGGGAACCCCTTTAGGTTGCACTTGCACATTAGTGATCGTGGACTCTCCCTCCACATATACCAGGCGTGATAGCGTGATATCCCACTCAGTCACATTATCCTGACACTGAGCCAACCAGTCCTTGCGCTATCCTAATAATGCTGAGCGCCTGGCTATGGACAAGCGACAAGTATTAATTTTTAAGTCATTGGTTTGACTCGACCAGGGTTCGAATCACACGATCTATCAAAACGAGAGACGGACGCTCAACTCATTCGGCCATCCCGTCTGTAACAAATAATACATATATCCATGATAAATGATAATAAATAAGTGAGATAATAAATATGTATGGAATAAATAAGCCAGAGAAGCAGCACCGCCAATTTATATACATATAATAATTATATTAAACATAATACCTACGCATTCAACGCCCTCCTTTGTGTTGTCTCCGTCTTATCTTGTTCTCTACCCTCTTTTAGCTGATGGGAAGAGACTTGCGACGGTTGGGCTCGACGATAACCACTGCATCGTGGTGTGGGACTGGCGGAAGGGGGAGAAACTGGCCACCACCAGGTGCTGTACCGAATGTGACTGTTTGTAGTTTACAGCCAAGAAGAGCCTCGCCGCTAACAAAAGAAATTGTTTACTGAATAAACTAATCTGTTAATAAATGATTTTTTAAAGCATTATCGAAGAACCGGACGCGGTGGTCGAAACGGTAGAGCGATGGCTTCCTGTGGGTCAGGTCGGGAGTTCGAATCCCGGCCGAGTCAAACCAATGACTTATAAAATTGATACTTGTCGTTACTTAGCCTGGTGCTCGGCATTAATATGATAGGGCAAGGATTAGTTAGCTCAGTGTCAGGATAATTTGACTGGGTTATCGGGTCATGGTGCCAGCGGCCTTGTCTCCTAGTGGGGCAACACTATAAAGTCACCATGGGTGCACACTGATACAAGTCGGTATCTGTCCTAATATAAACTTAGATGTTGCTAGGATGTAAAACGACAACAAACAAACAAAGCATCATCGAAGATCATATTGGAATGGATACTGATTTGTAACTGTGCACTGATGGTGGCTTTATAGTGCTGCCCCACTGGGAGACTTGGCTACCAGTACTGTGACCTGATATCCCACTTAGTCCCATTATCTGAACACTGAGCAAACCAGTCATTGTCCTACCCTGATAATGCAGAGCACCAGGCAATTGGCATTGTTAGTTTTTACTCGACCGGGATTCGAACCAACGACCTCATACATTGCATAATGTATAATAAGACAACACCTGTCAAATGAAATCTTGCAACTTCCTATTTCCATCGATAACACACCAATCTTGTTTCTAATCAACGCTGTTCTGGTTTCCAGAGGACACAAGGACAAAATATTTGTCATCAAGTGGAACCCATTCGAGCAGAACAAACTGGTGACGGTCGGAGTCAAGCACATCAAGTTCTGGAACCAAACAGGTCAATGTATATTTGTTGATTCTCCCTTCGGAAATACCTGGACTTGGTGGCCGAATCGATAAGAGCACTGGCTGGCTTCCCAGGTGTTTCGAACCCCCGCCGAGTCAAGCTAATGACTCACCAAATTTGATACTTGTCGCTACCTAGCCAGGCGCTCGGCTTTATTAGGATAGGGCAAGGACTGGTTGGCTCAGTGTCAGGATAATGTGACTGAGTGGGATATCAGGTCATGGTGCTCATGGCCTGGTCTCTAAGTGAGGCAATACAAATAAAGTCACCATGAGTGGGAATTATCCTAAATGTATGCAGACTGGCTGGTGTGTTTGCTCAGCGGTCCCGTGGTAACAAGTAGTCCTACAGTTACAGTAGACATTAATATATATATATATGCTCCCACTCCATTTGCACTCTTCCTGGTGCATGGAGGGAACATTTCTGTAATACGTAACAGTATCTTCATATATGGACATCATATCACAATCACGGCCACTGCGCGTCATAGCATTTACACAGCATTCTTATGTCACACAGCGAGTGGGCACCCATTGCATCACTATTACATAACAATGTTCCCCACCTCCGTTGCCCGAGATACTGATATATTTCCCAACTTGTCTACCATGACTGAAAGACCGCATATTTTTACAATGATGTAGAACCCCACCAATCACCGTTGTTTCTATCAGTATTAAACATTACCAGGACGTAAAACCCCACCAACCACCCTTTACTTCTGTAGGTGGCGGGTTCACGTCTAATCGCGGTACGTTCGGCAGTGTGGCTAAGCTGGACACGATGCTGTGCCTGTCGTTCGGTAAGACGGCCGACGTGTGCTACACGGGTGGAGGTGCCGGCTCCATCTACGTCTGGGTCGGCCGCACCCTCTCCAAGGCCATCAAGGCACACGAAGGCCCCTGCTTTGCCATGCACTCACTGGACAAGGTAACGCTTGGGGGCTTGTGAGCTCAAAAGTTGCATAGTTTTATGGTTTTGAGTTTCTGACCTTTTAACGAATATTTATTTTATTTTATTTTTAGATTTTTGTTTAGATTCCGCCTAGAGTGGGATTCGAACCTACACTTCGGCCACTCTAGGGCTTGCGTGGTGAACAATTACAACCATTTATGTGAAATATACAATGGAGTTTATAGTATTATAGTAATAGAACTGGAGTAGGTTAGTTGTATGACGGCCTGTGGAAAGTTCTAGAACAAGTAGCTTGAGCTGTATGGTTAGCACTTATGTGTGCATGCAAGTAGGGCTAGTGGGTGCTGTGTAGGCGTTTATAAGCAGGCCCCACACAGCAGTGAGACGCACTTGCTATCCGGACCGCACCTCGTCCACACCTCTCTCTATCACCTCTCCGCCGGCCGGACACCTCCTTGATATGTCTGAAAAGAGTTCCAGGAGGGGGTGCCTGCCGGCATTTTCACTTTCTACCCTTACTCTGTCCGTGTCTATGGCTCGCCGGTTGGTTACCATAGGGCAGATAGGCACGGGCCTTTGACTCAACTCTCCTCATTTCTCTTTCCTAGATCTGCCCACTCGATTTCTCCCAGGCTCACTTCTTCCCCTAACCAGGGTTGTTGTGTTCTTGGGGGGGGCTCTTGACCTTTTTTCCTTTTCTCTGACTGGTTCTTGTTGCTGGAACGACCGCTGCTACCACCTTTGCCCGCCTTCCTCACACCCCTGCTGACCGGATACAAGTGCTCCCCTACAGACACCATACAGATCACTACAAACAGACGGCACGGAGAGATCCGCTGCCACCCGACGCCCCGTCGTCACCACGTCTTGAAGGATGTCCCCAGCCTTCACAACACTTCCTCTGAGACCACTTCACCGCAGAAGACATGTCTTAACCAAAGACTGGGCCGATTTATCGGAGCCTCTCTACAAATGTTGCAGTCCTGCAACCGGTAACCGTCATAAGGTTGCGAACACCCCATACCATACCATACCGCAGTGAGACGCCTGCTGCCACTGAATTTTGTTTTAAATAAAGGGGTTGGTGTTAGCCAACCAGAGATTTGAGAACCAATGTTGGTATTGTGTTGGTTGTGTAATGAATACTATAGTACATGAATCCATGACACAATATACATATAATATTCCTATCATTACTTTGTTTTTTACTAACTGTGAAGAGACGCATCAGTATCTCATCATAATCATTAGTTAAAAATGTAGCTTAAGTTTAATCATTTGTTATTGTCATCACTTGTTCATTCACATCATGGAGACCAGCTAGATAAGCATCGCTTTTCTGGGATCCTTTCTGTCTGTAAGGAATTTGTATGCATTTATTGTATCACCTCAGTTTATTGTAAACATACCTTGCAGAGAGTTAAAATAAAAGAATTGAATTGATATGAAAGTAAATTATCAGAGCAGCATAGTATCGTATCCATTTATATTATGGTTATGATATGTACAGGGTGTCTCAAAATACATGGAACTCATGTCACTGATAATAATTCTGCCAATATTAATGTTATTGCTCTACCATAACAACTAATAATTCGCTGCACTCGGAGGAAAGAACAGATAGCAAGTAGTTTAAAGAGAATTTATTTAAAGAAAAGTAGTCAGCAACAAAGAAACTTATTTATTTTGGCCACATCATTCGTCAAGAGTTCAATATACCATACATTGTTGGAAGGGAAGGTGAATGGCAGCAGAGGGAGAGGGATACCAAGAACATCATGGTTTCCAAATATTTCACAGTGGACAGGCTTGAATTATGCACAGTCTATCAGAACAGCACACCATCGGGACAAGTGGAGAACCATTGCATCCAACCCTCGACTAGAGGACGGAACTATTGATTGATTGACTCAGCAACCAAGTAGTGGTCTATCAGCGTGTATTAGTAGGCGACTATGGGCCGAAGTTCTGCACAGTGAGTAGTGGGTATCATCATGTAACAGTTCAGGTACAGTCCTGACGAGGAGAGTAGAGCAGATATGAGTAGGTCAGCGCCCACCCCCCAGTAAGTGGGTGGGAGGGTGGAGAAGTGAAGTGTACAGCAGGAGCCACAGGGGCAGAATAACTAGAGAAGAGCGAGGGAGTGCCCGAGGAAAGCCAGAAATAGAATAGCCTCGTTTTCAAATTACCCATGTTAGCCTCGGGCCAACATGCACAATTATCAATCAAAATGCCTTGGACAAAGGAGAAAAAAACTACCCCCAAAAATAATTAGGTTTTTCTGAGGATAGTTGTTGAAGTTGAACTTTGTGTGTTTGTGTGTGTATTATATTGTCAACAATTAAGTGGCAATGAACCAAACCGGCGTGTTCGGAACGCCCCCAGCTTGGCGTGAACCCCCCTGCAAAATTTTGCTTGCACCATTTTGAATGATTTCGTCTCCAAATACGTAGTCACACAAAATATTTGTTCCTTCTTTGTCCAAGGCATTTTGATTGATAATTATTAGTTGTTATGGCCTCCTCTCTTCAAATCTGAAAAAAATAGAGCAAGAACATTAATATTGGCAGAATTATTAGCAGTGACATGGGTTCCATGTATTTTGAGACACCCTGTATTTGAAAACTATGTTTAGCCTATTCATCATCATCATGCTGTCGGTCGCGATGCGACAAAGACTGCTTTCATTACTTGACTGCCGCTCTCCATTTAGATCTCTGCTGTGAGAGTTGCGTCCATGAGTATTAGATTGATCATTGATCGTGGTTATGATAGATGAGTATTTCAACAATATATTTAGCATATTAGATGGAGGATAGTGATGATTGTGATAGATAAGCATTTAAACAATATATTTAGCATATTAAATTCATAATTAATAGCGGTTATGATAGATAAATATTTCAACAATATATGTAGCATATTAGATTGACAATTCACAGTGGTTATGCTAGCATTTGAGATAGGCAATTCAGAGTGTCAATGTCAATAACCTCGCCATCGGACACTTTTATAGGGAGACCTTAGATGTTGCTAGGATGTAAAACCCAAAACAACCAATCTTCTATACGGTTGTTTAGCAGGGCCAGCTGAAGGTACTAGCAATTTGAGCAGTCGTCCGGGGTGCCAGGTGCTAGGGTGCACCACATGCTAGCGGGCGCCACGTCACTATTAAAATAAAAAATAGAAATTATACTGGTAAGCGCACCGAAGTTCAGCTTTCCCGGGGTGCCTGCAACCCTAGGGCCGGCAGCTACGTATATGGGTCATTCTTTAAAACTGGGCACGAACGTGTGACATGGAAACCCAAAGTGAAAACCTTCCAAATAATAGCAAAAAACCTTCCAAATAATAGCATAATCCAATGTCCTATGAAGGTTTGCATGTTGTGCATATGTCAGATTTGAAAAAAATGAATTTCACCTTTTGAATTATATCTTATAAAATTGAGCAATACATTAATATCACTCGTGTAACATGAAAATCAAAGACACATCCAGAAGCTCATTTTAACATATACAACATAGTAAAACAAGATTTGATTGATTACTGTTAGGCAGACAAGGTTATGACTTACAAGAAAAAAGTTGAAAAATGAGTTGAAAAAATGTTTGGCTACATGCATAGTGTAAATGTGCAAATCTTCACTTTAGCACAAAATCATATAAGTATACTTTTAATTTCTTTCTTGTGATAGCTTCAATAAATGTACTGTTGCTAACATACTTAAGACACAGAGGATACAATAATTATTTGACTTGCAATCAATAAAAGAAATAACAAATTATCAGCATCGTAATGTGGAAACCAAATATGTGGTGCCCAGGTTAACAAAATTACCCATATACGCAAACAATACAGGGCTGACGGAGTAACTAACCCGCGTTTAGTAAATAACTTGTTTTTCGCCGCAGGGCTTCGTGACTGGAGGCAAAGACGGAGTGGTGTCGCTATGGGACGATCAGTTCGAGCGGAACCTGAAGACATACTCCATCAAGCGGAGTTCGCTGGCTCCGGGCACTCGCGGCATCCTTGTCAAGGAGAGCCCGGCGGTGCGCGCCATTGTGCTCGGTCACGGCCGGATCCTCGTCGGCACCAAGAACGCCGAGGTTCTCGAGATCACCAAGGAGGGACAGATGAATATCATTGTGCAGGTGGGTACTGTCTTTGAGGTGGGTGGGTGGTTGAGTGGGGGTGGGGGGAAGGGGAGGTGTTTCTTTTTTAATAAAGGGAAGGTACTGTTGTGGAGATGGGGGCGGGGGGGAAGGTCGTTTTGGAAATAATAGGAAATATCATGCCTAGACGAGGCTCGAACCCACAGGTATGCCATTCCAGTTGTAGCGTCCTAACCATTACCTAAAGTAAAGTAAAGTAGATTTTAATGAGCAATCTAATATATTTATCTCAGAAAATGACAGAAATTCAAAGCCATTGGACCATGCAACTTTAATCAACTAATATACCCACCACCCCAAAAAAAACACACCCGCAAAACCAACAAAAAGCGGGAAATTGGAAATCACCACCCACAACCTGAATGCATTGTTCCATTTCATCCATTATATCCATTTCATCCATACCATCCATCTCATCCACTCCATCCATTCTATCCATTCCTATCCACTCCACCCATTCCATCAACTCCATCTATTCCATCCACTCCCATCAACTCCATCCATTCAATCCGTTCAATCCACTCCATCCATTCCATCCACTCCCATCCACTCCATCCACTCCATCCATTCCTTCCTCACCATCCATTCCATCCACTCCATCCATTCCATTCACTCCATCCATTCCATCGATTCCGTCCACTTCATCCACTTCACCCATTCCACCCATTCCATCCACTCCATCGATTCCATCCACTCCATCGATTCCATCCACTCCATCGATTCCATCCACTCCATCTATTCCATCCACTCCCATCAACTCCATCCATTCACTCCATCCATTTCACCCATTCCATCCACTCCATCCATTCCGTCCCCTCCATCCATTCCATCCACTCCATCCTTTCCATCCACTCCCATCCATTCCATCTATTCCATCCATCCACTCCATCCATCCCCTCCACTCCATCCTTTCCATCCACTCCCATCCATTCCATCCATTCCATCTATTCATCCATCCATCCCATCCACTCCATCCATCCACTCCATCCATCCACTCCATCCTTTCCATCCACTCCCATCCATCCCATCCACTCCATCCATCCACTCCACCCATTCCATCCACCCCATCCTTTCCATCCACTCCCATCCACTCCATCCATTCCATCCACTCCACCCATTCCATCCACTCCATCCTTTCCATCCACTCCATCCACTCCACCCATTCCATCCACTCCATCCTTTCCATCCACTCCCATCCATTCCATCCATTCCATCTATTCATCCATCCATCCCATCCACTCCATCCATCCCCTCCACCCATTCCATCCATCCATCCACTCCACCCATTCCATCCACTCCATCCCATCCACTCCACTCCCATCCACTCCATCCAACAGGGCCATTGTGAGGGTGAATGCTGGGGTCTTGCCGCCCATCCACGTAAGCAGTTCTGCGCCACAGTGAGCGATGACAAGACGTTGAGGGTGTGGGACCTCGGCGACCAGCACAGGATGACCAACTGCAAGCAGCTTAAGAAGCCCGGGCGGTGTGTCGCCTTCTCCCCGGACGGAAAGGCCATCGCCGTCGGCCTCAAGGACGGCAGCTTCGTCGTCGTCAACTCGGACACGCTGGAGGACATCGTCAGCTGCCACCACCGGAAGCAGGAGGTGTCCGACATCAAGTTCTCTCCGGGTCAGTGTGCAATGTTGGGTGGGGGTGGGGGTCGGGTGGGTGGGTGGGTGGGGGAGTAGATCCTGTGGCTGTTTGATGTAAGAGATTGTGTTATTGTATCATGTTATCTCAACTAATCCTTGTGTGTGTCTGTGTGTCTGTTTGTGTGTGTTATATTTGTCAACAATTAAGTAGCAATGAACCAAACTGGCTCGTTCGGAACACCCGGCAGCCCCCAGCTTGGCAAGAAGCCGACCGAATAAGGGCCAAGGTTCCTTACTGGAACGTCCGCGTCTCGCCGAAATAGAATAATCGATTTGTCGTAACGTTAAAATTGCATAGTCCGATGGTTTTGAATTTCTGACCTTTTTCTGAGATAAATATATTTAATTGGTTGTTATAATCTACCTTACTTTAGTTTGTAGTAACTTTCATTCTGAATGGCTAACTTTTGAGATACTTGAAGTGCAAACATCCTAAATTGATTTTGGCAAGCATGCCAAAACTCTCACCATAGGCTTAAGCAGTAACAGGTTCTGTTAAATTGACTCAGTATGCCCTTCTATGTGGCAACAAATGTTTAATAAGTGCACCAATATCTAAGTTAGATATGTGAATGTTTTTGTTTTGAAAATTTGATGCTTCATCGGACTATGCAGCTTTAATACAATAGACAATAGAATCATTACCAGCTTATATTTATATTTATATAATTATATATATATGTGTGTGTGTCTGGACTACCACTAGTACCAGTGCCTCAAAGCTAAAAATGGAATTATTTTGCTGAATAAAATATTTAACAATTTAACTCATGGCGACATCATAGTACTGCCCAGTGGGCACCCGTCCTGATATGACCTTAGATGTTGCCAGGACGTAAAACTTCAACAAGAAACAATCCAACTGCTTTCTCCAGAACCAGGCAAGTACCTTGCGGTGGCGTCCCACGACAACTTCGTGGACGTGTACAACGTGCTGAGCAATAAGCGGGTCGGCGTGTGTAAGGGTGCCTCCAGTTACATCACTCACATCGACTGGGATGTCCGAGGTAAGCGTGCTCAACGAACTAAGACACATCCATTCCATCTATTCTAGTCATATAATGCTGTTAGGTGCTCCGTGCTAATGTGGGGTTTCTGCAAGATTCTTATAATCATAAATTGTGGTCAGAACAAGGTGCTCTGTGCTAATGTGCAGTTTCTGCACGATTCTTTCTTATGATCATATATTGCAGTTAGGACAGCGTGCTCTGTGCTAATGTAGAGTCTCTGCTAGATTCCTTTTTATGATCATATATTGTGGTTAGGACAGCATGCTCTGTGCTAATGTAGAGTCTGCTAGATTCCTTTTTATGATCATATATTGTGGTTAGGACAGCGTGCTCTGTGCTAATGTAGAGTCTGCTAGATTCCTTTTTATGATCATATATTGTGGTTAGGACAGCGTGCTCTGTGCTAATGTAGAGTTTCTACAAAATCCTTTCTTATAATGATATATTGGGGTTAGAACAAGGTGCTCTTTGCTCATGTAGAGTTTCTGCAAGATTCCTTTTTATGATCATAAATTGCGGTTAGAACAGGGTGCTCTGTGCTAACGTAAAGTTTCTGCAAGATTCATTCTTATAATCATACATTGCGGTAAAGAACAGGGTGCTTTGTGCTAATATGGAGTTTCTGCAAGATTCATTCTCATGTTCGAATCCTGGTCGAGTCAAAACCAATGACTTAAAAATTGATACTTGTCACTTCCTAGCCTGACACTCGGCATTAATAGGATAGGGCAAGGACTGGTTCGCTCAGTGTCAGGATAATGTGACTGAGTGGGATGTCGGGTCATTGTGCTGGCGTCCTGATTTCCCAGTGGGGCAGCACTATACAGTTACCATGAGTGCGCACTGTCACGAGTCGGTACCCATCCTGATATGACCTTAGATGTTGCAAGGACGTAAAACAACAAACAAACAATATCATGCTCAAAACAAACAAACAAACAAACAGCCATCCATGGTGACCTGTACGATCCACCCCCCACCCCACCAGGCAAGCTGTTGATGGTGAACTCTGGCGCCAAGGAGCTGCTGTTCTTCGAGGCGCCGCGCGGGAAGCGGCAGACGGTGCGCGGTGCCGAGGTGGCGGGCCTCGACTGGGCGTCCTGGAGCGGCGTCCTCGGGCCCTCCTGCGAGGGCATCTGGACGTCGAATAGTGACGTCACGGATGTGAACGCGGCGGCGCTGTCCAACGACCGCCGCCTGCTGGCGACCGGGGATGACTTCGGCTTCGTCAAGGTGTTCGAGTACCCAGCGACCGTAGGTTATATGTTAATTTATTTGTGTTTATTTAGTAGTGTATTTATTATATACTTAGTAGTGTTTATTATTTATTTAGTAGCGTATTTATTATATATTTTTAGTGTATTTAAACAAATATATTTAGTAGTGTTTTTATAATTTATTTTGTCGTGCATTTTTTTAATGTATATTTAGTAGTGTATTTATTATTTATTTAGTAGTGTATTTATTATTTATTTAGTAGTGTATTTATTATTTATTTAGTAGTGTATTTAATAATAGTAGTGTATTTAATATTTATTTAGTCGTTTATTTATTATTTATTTAGTAGTGTATTTTTGCAAATTTTTAGTAGTGTACGTAAGCCACAATGCCCATGTAACCAAAAATAATATTTGCAAATATTTGTTTGCAAAATTCACAATTTAATATTCTTAATGTCTTTTAATTCCAGGGTTAGTTTGCGAAGTTCAACCTGTACATATACCACAGCGCCCATGTAACCAACAATATTGTTTATTAAAGTTGCATAGGCCGATGCTTTTTAAGTTTTTGCTATTTTCTGAGATAAATATATTATACTAATCGTTATAATCTACTTGACTTTAAGTTTAAGTAACTTTAATTTTAAATGGCTAAGTTTGGAGCTATTTGATGTCAAAACATGCCAAAATAATGTTGGCAAGCATGCCAAAACTCTGACACCATAGACTTCAGTCGTAACGGTTTCTATTAATTGACTTATAATGAATGCCCTTCTATGCAGCAACAAATGCTTAATAAGTGCACCAGTGTCTAAGTTGAATATGTAGAATCAAATCTAGATAAGTGTTTTGTTTTGAAAATTTGATGTTTTCATCGGACTATGCAACTTTAACCGTTCTAAATTTTCCAGGGTCGGTTCGCCAAGTTCAAGCGGTATGTCGGTCACAGCGCCCACGTGACCAACGTGGCGTGGACGACGGGCGACGCCCACCTGGTGTCGGTGGGCGGGGCCGACACGGCCGTCATGGTGTGGGCACACGGCTCGGCCGGAGACCGCCTCACGGGCCGCGGCGACAGCGACGACTCGGACACCGACTCGGAGGAGGAGGGCGGTGAGGGCCACTGTCATAGATTCAGGTGGGGTGGGGGGGGGGGGCGGGATGAGGGGCGTGGGGGACAGTCTTACAGATTCAGGTGGTTGGGGGGGGGGACGAGATGAGGGCGGTGAGGGACAGTCTTACAGATTCAGGTGGTGGGGGGACGGGATGAGGGCGGTTAGGGACACTCTCATAGATTCAGGTGGGGTGGGGACGGGATGAGGGCGGTGAGGGACAGTCTTACAGATTCAGGGGGTGGGGGGACGGGATGAGGGCGGTTAGGGACACTCTCATAGATTCAGGTGGGGTGGGGACGGGATGAGGGCGGTGAGGGACAGTCTTACAGATTCAGGGGGTGGGGGGACGGGATGAGGGCGGTGAGGGTCACTCTCATAGATTTAGGTGGGCAGGGAACCGGATGAGGGGGGTGAGGGACACACTCACAGATAATACCGAGCACCAGGCTAGGTAGTGACAAGTATACATTGTTTAAGTCATTCCGTCCAGAATGATGATCATTGCGTGAAAATGTATGATTTTGGACAACCTTCTGAATATTTAGTATTTATTGCAGAAGAATAAATATATTTACGATTAAAAATTTGTTTTGGCCTAGACATATTACAATGTTTTTAGTCTCCTAGTATACAACCAAACGAAGTTAAGATTATTAACATTATGTTAATTATATGCTCAGTAATGTACATGGATCGCTTATGTTTCTGAAAATCTTGTCAAGCCCCAGTCACACTATGGGTTGCGACTGCTTGCAACCATTTTCTACCAATGAACCCACCTCGTTGTGACCTTGCGACCTCGTTGTGACCAAAGCAATAGTCACCGACCTCTGGGTGACCATTTCGGTCGCAATGATTTTAGTGCAGTAGCTGCAATCTCCTTGCCACCATTTTGGTCGCAAGGAGGTTGGCAACCACTGAGGATTACTTTCGACCATTTTTTCGGCCTCTTTTTGTGGTCGCAGAGTGGTCATAAGCAGTAGTGTGACTGGGGTATTAATTATATGCTCAGGAATGTACACGGAAGGCTTACGTTTCTGAAAATCTTGTCCATTGATCTTCCTGATGTGTACATGGTATATATATTTCCAACAGGTTATGATAGTGATGTTGCACGAGAAAAAAACCTGGATTACACGTTGAAGACTTACGCCAACCCAATCCGGCAGAATGTCGGAGTCAAGCCGTACCAACAGCAGTATGCCGAGGAGGAGCGGTCAGTTACTGGGGCACAATTGTACTCTCCTACAAGTACAGTAAAACCTCTCTAACCGACCACCTCCACAGATCGACCATTCCCCTATATCGATTGCTTTATTTGGGGTCCCAAGCGATCTCCCATACATTACAATTGTACCGATCAATAAAACTCCCTAAGCCGACCACCTCCCTAAATGGACCATTTAAAAGTCGGTCCCATGGTCGGTCGATTTAGAGAGGTTTTACTGTATATCAGGGACGAAATATCTCCGACACGTCGCTGATTTTGGCGGTGGTGGCAGGGAATGCGCTGACTGTATTGTGTGTAATGTATGTAATGTATGCGTGTATGTTAATTAGCCCACGGGTGCCGATGTGTCACGTGACCCGGTGGAGACGCCGGCTACAGGGCCGCGTTGTTCACGGTGCAACCTGGAGGTGTCTTAGAGAAATTCCGGATGTCGAAAATATACTCTACTATAAACAGAACAAAGCTATAATAAATCAATACACATAATAATTATTTAGAATTAATAATTTTTACCCAAACCTTATTTGGTGTCAGGTCTCTCAATTATCCCCCTTTTGGGTATATTTAATTATCATTAGCCAAAAGATCCGACTCGTATTTCATGATTTTCCATTGCATTTTGCATTTCTCATATTGATCTATCTTTTTTCTCCCCGTTATGAAAAAAAAACACCAAAAAAATTTCAATAGGCCTTCAGTTAGTCGACAGTCAACGCGTAGTGTATCACGTGTCCGCAAGAGGGCGCCACCTGCTGCAGCTGGTAAAAAGAAGAAAATTACTAATATCTCAGTAAGTTTTCCATATTTTACAATTTGCTATTATTACATTCGTTGATTAAGCAAGGGCTGTCCTGATATGACCTTAGATGTTGCCAGGACGTAAAACTCGAACAACCAACCAACGATTAAGCAAGGGAAATTTCAATCGCAGACAATTGGTCTTCCTCATTCCACTGCTCCTTACCCTGTCCTAGAAATGCCGAGCGCCAAGCTAGGTAGTGGTGAGTATAAATTTTTAAGTCATTGGTTTGACTCGGCCAGGATTTGAACCCCGTGGATCCGAATTCTTTGACATGACACATGGGAAGCGGGTGCTCAACTCATTCGGCTACCACGTCTTGCGTAATATAGCCATATACACGGTGAATAATGTTAACATATATACTTATGTTGAAATGGGTAGTTATTGCACGATATATTTATGTCAGGAACCACAATTGGTTGAAAATATAAGTTATATTTATTTTCCCCGATTTCATTTTCCCCTACTAGAATAGATGCTATATATATTTGCTTGATTTATTCTCCAAATAGAATATATTTATTTTCTTGATTTCTTGTTCCCTTAATAGAGTCGGTGCTATGTTTATGTGACTGGTTTCACATTCCCACTAATTGGGTAAATGCTATCTTATTTCTGATTGGTTTCATCATTCCGTTAACAGTGAATTCTATATTTAATTACTTGATTTCATGTTCCCCTGATAGAACAAATGCTATATTTATTCACTCGATTTCCTGTCACCCTAATAGAGTAAATGCGATGTTCATATGACTTGTTTCACACTCCCACTAATTGTATGGATACCATATTATTTCTAATTGGTTCCACCATCTAGTTAACAGTGGATGCTGTATTTATTTACTCGATTTCATGTCACCCTAATAGAATAAATGCGATGTTTATATGACTTGTTTCACACTCCCACTAATTGGATGGATACCATATTATTTCTAATTAGTTCCGCCATCTAGTTCACAGTGGATGCTATATTTATTTGCTTGATTTCATGTTCCCATAATAGAACATATGCTATGTTTATATGACTGGTTTCATTTTCCCCTTCGCCGTGACTATGAACTTTGCTGCCAACATGGTGTAAAACAACCACCAATCAAATCAATCAATTCTGCCCTGTTTTCCTGGTGCAGGAGTTGGAGTTGGAGTGCGTGTACGGGTTCCGCGGTTTTGACTGCCGTGACAACCTGCGCTACCTAAATGATGGCGCTGACATCGTCTACAATGCTGCTGGCACAGGCATTGTCCTCAACCTCTCCTCAGGTGAATATTTTATCTTTGAATATTTTATCTTTTTTCTCAGTTTTTCTCTACTTTGTAAAATAGTGTTCCATTCTTTTCCCCCTTTGAAGTATACAAAATTCGAAATAGGACTAGTTGATTTGTTTTCCTTTCATACTATTAAGCCACATATTTTAAACGACTTGAACACCGAAGTGTGAATTCAGACTTTTATTCAACGACCCCATCCTGACAGGTCAGGCGTTTCGTCTTAGACTAGCCACAGAGGCAAGTTTCACGGGCTCTTAAATAACCCTGTCCTAGCGGGGGCGATCCATTGGTGGGTCACTGACCAGCAGTGGCAGAACGCTAGTTCTCTATAAATAGGTGACCCAATCTCCTACGCTAACACTCCATGCACAGTTTCCGAGAAGGCCCGGTCGAATCAAACCAATGCCTTAAAAGTTGATACTTGTCATTTCCTAGCCAGGCGCTCAGCATTATTAGGATAGGGCAAGGACTGGTTGGCTCAGTGCCAGGATAATGTGTCTGAGTGGGATATCAGGTAATGGTGCTGGTGGCCTGGTCTCCCAGTGGGGCAGCACTATAAAGTCATTATGAGTGTGCACTGTCACAAGTCAGTACCCGTCCTGATATGACCATAGCTGTTGCCAGGATGTAAAACTCCAACAACCAACCAACCAGTTTCCAAGGCGGTGTAGATAAAGCGTGGTGCCAGCGTTCCTGAGATTCCTGTCCTCACTGTTGGCTCCTTTTCCCTTCACTTCCGGTTGACCAGGCAACCAGAGCTTCTACCTGGACCATACGGACGACATCATCTGCCTGACCGTCAACGAGCACCCCAAGTACAAGAACGTGGTGGCGACGGGCCAGGTGGGCGCGCAACCGGAAGTGAACGTGTGGGACGCCGCCACACTGACCACCCTCTCCGTGCTCAAGGGCTTCCACAAGAAGGGCGTGTGCTACGTGGACTTCTCGTGTTCGGGGAAGCTTCTTGTCACCGTGGGTCTGGATGCGCAACACTCAGTGGCCGTGTGGAGGTGGCAAGACGGTGAGTGGGTGTCAATGCTATGTTTGGTGTAGTACAGTAGTGCTTCAGGTAGGATGGTGAGTGGGTGTCAACGCCATGTTTGGTGTAGTACAGTCGTGCTTCAGGCAGGATGGTGAGTGGGTGTCAACGCTATGTTTGGTGTAGTACAGTAGTGCTTCAGGCAGGATGGTGAGTGGGTGTCAACGCTATGTTTGGTGGAGTACAGTAGTGCTTCAGGCAGGATGGTGAGTGGGTGTCAACGCTATGTTTGGTGGAGTACAGTAGTGCTTCAGGCAGGATGGTGAGTGGGTGTCAACGCTATGTTTGGTGTAGTACAGCAGTGCTTCAGGCAGGATGGTGAGTGGGTGTCAACACCATGTTTGGTGTAGTACAGTAGTGCTTCAGGCAGGATGGTGAGTGGGTGTCAACACCATGTTTGGTGTAGTACAGTCGTGCTTCAGGCAGGATGGTGAGTGGGTGTCAACGCCATGTTTGGTGTAGTACAGCAGTGCTTCAGGCAGGATGGTGAGTGGGTGTCAACACCATGTTTGGTGTAGTACAGTCGTGCTTCAGGCAGGATGGTG
The DNA here is from genome assembly GCA_030323885.1 of Branchipolynoe longqiensis. Classification (NCBI taxonomy): domain Eukaryota; kingdom Metazoa; phylum Annelida; class Polychaeta; order Phyllodocida; family Polynoidae; genus Branchipolynoe; species Branchipolynoe longqiensis. Next base: position 14,390,580 of record CM059186.1, read on the forward strand.
AGTGGGTGTCACCCCTATGTTTGGTGTAGTACATTAGTGCAGGCAGGATGGTGAGTGGGTGTCAATGCTATGTTTGGTGTAGTACAGTAGTGCTTCAGGCAGGATGGTGAGTGGGTGTCAACCCTATGTTTGGTGCAGTACAGTAGTGCAGGCAGGATGGTGAGTGGGTGTCAACGCCATGTTTGGTGTAGTACAGTAGTGCAGGCAGGATGGTGAGTGGGTGTCAACGCTATGTTTGGTTTAGTACAGTCGTGCTTCAGGCAGGATGGTGAGTGAGTGTCAACGCTATGTTTGGTGTAGTACAGTAGTGCTTCGGGCAGGATGGTGAGTGGGTGTCAAAGCTATGTTTGGTGTAGTACAGTAGTGCAGGCAGGATGGTGAGTGGGTGTCAACGCTATGTTTGGTGCAGTACAGTAGTGCAGGCAAGATGGTGAGTGGGCGTCAACGCTATGTTTGGTGTAGTGCAGTAGTGCTTTAGGCAGGATGGTGAGTGGGTGTCAACACCATGTTTGGTGTAGTACAGTAGTGCAGGCAGGCTGGTGACTGGATATCAAAGCCATGTTTGGTGTAGTACAGTAGTGCAGGCAGGATGGTGAGTGGATATCAAAGCCATGTTTGGTGTAGTTCAATAGTGCTTCAGGCAGGATGGTGAGTGGATATCAACGCCATGTTTGGTGTAGTACAGTAGTGCTTCATGTGGCTTTTAAAATTTACAAGCATTTGTAGCTACTGAGCTTTTGCGTCATTACCCTAAAGTAAAACGAAAGTCGATAAACTAATTTTAGAAAATTATATATATATTTTTTTGAGTTTGCTACGTTTGACTTTAACTCGTCTGGGGAAAAATAACCGACAACAATAAACTGGGCGTGTTCTCTTTGCGCAGGCACAAAGGTGGCGGGCGGGCCGGGCGGTGCGACGCGCATCTTCGCCGCGCACTTCCGGCCCGACTCTGACAGCCAGCTGGTGACGGTCGGGGTGAAGCACGTCCGGTTCTGGACCGTGGCCGGCGGGGAGCTGGTCTCCAAGCGGGGTATCCTGACGTCAGTCGGCGAGGACGGATCGCAGCCCAAGATGCAGACCTTCCTTTCCATCGCCTTCGGGGCTGTAAGTGTAAACATAAAAAAAACTAAAAAATTAAAACAAAAAAAACTTGTAAATTAAATAAATAAATTAAAAAATTGTCGAGACCAGTGCCGGATTTAGATGAACGGAGGCCCTAGGCTCTTCCACTTGTGAGGCCCCTCACAAAGGCCTATGACAGCGTAAAAGAATATTGGTTTGTGTGTAGATGGTGTATGGTTTATGTCTGTAGATGATAGCATGGTTTGTGTGTAATTCCTTCATGGCTTGTGATTATAGGTGGTTTGTGTGTGTAGGTGATGTATGGTTTCTGTGTAGATGGTGCATGGATTGTGAATGTAGATGCTGTTTGGTTTGTGTATAAAAATACATCGTTTGTGTGTAGTTCCTACATAGTTTGTGTGTAGATGGCACATGGTTTGTGCATAAAGTTCCTACATGGGTTGTGTGAGATAGATGATGCATGGTTTGTATGTAGTTCCTACATGGTTTGTGTGTAGAGATGGTGCATGGTTTGTGTGTAGGTGGTGCATGGTTTGTGTGTAGATGATGCATGGTTTGTGTGTAGATGGTGCATGGTTTGTGTGTGTAGATGATGCATGGTTTGTGTGTGTAGATATATGCTACATGGTTTGTGTGTAGATGGTGCATGGTTTGTGTGTAGATGCTACATTGTTTGTGTGTAGATGGTGCATGGTTTTTGTGTGTAGATGATGGATGGTTTGTGTGTGTAGATATATGCTACATGGTTTTGTGTAGATGGTGCATTGTTTGTGTGTAGATGATGCATGGTTTGTGTGTGTAGATGCTACATGGTTTGTGTATATAGTGCATGGTTTGTGCATGTAGATGGTGCATGGTTTGTGTGTAGATATATGCTACATGGTTTTTGTAGATAGTGCATGGTTTGTACATGTAGATTGTGCATGGTTTGTGTGTAGATATATGCTACATGGTTTGTGTGTAGATAGTGCATGGTTTGTGTGTAGATGATGCATGGTTTGTGTGTAGATGGTGCATGGTTTGTGTGTAGATGATGCATGGTTTGTGTGTAGATGGTGCATGGTTTGTGTGTGTAGATGATGCATGGTTTGTGTTTAGATGGTGCATGGTTTGTGTGTAGATGAGTAGGAGATATAGACAGATCCTACCTAGTTTGCGTGTGTAGATTCAGCGTATTGGCGTGCTTGTCCACTGTCCTCTACACTAGTCTGCACCACCTACAACCCTAACCCCAACTCTCCCCCGTTGCTGTCTATGCCAGAACAACGTGACGTTCACGGGTGCGATGAGTGGTGACGTGTACGTGTGGAAGGACAGCGTGCTGGCCCGCGTCGTGCCCCGGGCACACTCCGGGCCAGTCTTCTCCATGTTCACCACGCTCAGGGACGGTCTCATCGTCACGGGAGCCAAGGAGAAGCCGTCAGTCTTACCTCATACCCTAGTCACACGACACTTGCGACTACTTAGCGACCCTCAAAAAGGGAGTGTTCGTAAAATTATCAGCAACCTCCAGGCGACCAATTTGGTCGCAAGAAGGTTGCAGATGCTGCACCAAAAAACTCCTCATCGACTATTTGCAGCGCTTCCGACCGGTCACTGACCGATCATAGTTTTTCCCGCCTTTTTTTTTCACTTTGGTCTCAAGGAGGTCGCTGGCTTTTGGTCGCAAAGTTGGTTGGTTGGTCATTGGAGTTTTGCATCCTGACAACATCTAAGGTCATATCAGGACGGGTTGGTTGCAAAGTGGTTGCAAGTGGTCACAAGCTGTAGTGTGACAGGCCTCAGTATTCACACCTAACCTGATCATCACTGATGAATAATGTCAGCAGATTTCGCCAATTTCTGCGATCTTTGATAATCGCCGATTTCTAATTATTATTAAAGTTGCATTGTCTGATAACAACATCCATTTTCTTTTAGGCGAAACGCATGTTTAGATTTGAACCTAATTATCCAGCTTATTAACGTTGCACAGTCCGGTGGTTTTCAATTTCTGTAATTTTCTGAGATAATTATATTAGATTGATCGTTTTAGACTACCTTACTTTAGTTTGACTTTCGTTTGAAATAAATTTGCTATAAATTTACTAATTTAGGAAATATTTGAAGTGTAGACATGCCAAATTAATTTTGGCGTGCTTGACAAAACTCTGGCCCTAATCAGGAGAGTTGAAACTTTTTTTGACATCCGGCATTTTTCCTCGATTCCCTATCAATGCTATTCCTATGGAGAGAAATCCACGTTTTTTTTCTCTCAGAAATTCGCGATCCGCTAGATGTCGCCACGATCTTAGCCTGATTTCCTTCTCTTTTTTTCTTTTTTTTTTGCCGCGGACCACTTTCATCCTATATTAGCTTAAAGCTGCATAGTCCGATGAAATATCAAATTTTCAAAAACAAACCAATTATCTAGATTTGATTTGACATATCTAACTTAGATACTGATCCACTTATTAAGCATTTGTTTCTGCGTAGGAGGCAATACTGAGTCGATTTAACAGAACCTGTTACTGCACAAGTCTATGGTGTCAAAGTTTTGGCAAGCTTTCCAAAACTAATTTTCCATGTTTGCACTCAAAATATCTCAAAAGTTTACCATTTAAAATAAAAGTAACTGTGAACTAGTGTAAAGTAGATACTAGTGATCGATCTAATATATTTATCTCAGAATAAATACAGAAATTCAAAGCCATCAGACTATGCAATTTTAACGCCTATTTAGCTAAAATAAAAACAATAATTGGTGATCGTCCCCACCCGTGCCAGAAAATTCGCCCGCCCTTGAGGTTTAACTCTTTTTCTTTTTAAACTGTTAAACTGTTAAAAAATGTGTTGGGCTAGCAGCAATTCAACTTTCAGATATACGTAACTATCTATAGACAGCGTTAAACACCTTAACACCATGTGCATGTACTGAAATTTATGCTTATATAATTCCATTGAAATCATGTAAAACATAGTGAAAAATAAAATAATGTAGTGGTCTGCACTGACCTCTCAGGCCAGTAACCACATAGACAGGTAGGCGTGGGGAGTGTGTAGATATCAGGGAGCCTAGGTGGTGTAATGGTTAGCACACTGGCCCGGAATGCAAAGAGATGTGGGTTCGAGTCCCGCTCTAGGCGCAGTATTTCCCATTTTCATCACCCCCAGACACTGGTTGCCGTGATCAGGATCCTGTACAAGCTTTGCGCTGTATGGTTGTTGAACCTACCCTGTGTATGTATGTGTTAGTGCATTGCCTGTATGTATGTAATTGTAAGCATTACAAGACTTACAATTCCAGGGGGACGAGTGTAGTGGTCTGCACTGACCTCTCAGGCCAGTAACCACATAGACAGGTAGGCGTGGGGAGTGTGTAGATATCAGGGAGCCTAGGTGGTGTAATGGTTAGCACACTGGCCCGGAATGCAAAGAGATGTGGGTTCGAGTCCCGCTCTAGGCGCAGTATTTCCCATTTTCATCACCCCCATGACAATAATTTCAAATAAAAAGCACCCACCCGACCCTGATTTTGTATGATCAAAAGAACAATCGGCAACTTAAAAAAAAAAGATTTGGCCTTAATGGTGGTTTTTAATTTTTAATGCTTAAAGTGGATGGTTGGTTGCCTGGTTACAGGAGTAAGGAAGGCGGGCCGGTCAAGCTGTGGGACCAGGAGATGAGACGATGCCGAGCCTTCCACCTCGACACAAACTCACCAGTAGACGTCGTCAAGTCAGTCTGCAGGCAAAAGGTATGACGTCATCCCACGTACACTCATACACTACTGATTCAGTAGGCTTTTTCCTCTTTTAGCATATGGTGTCGTCGTTTTGAAGTGTTTGCCAACATTAATTTAAATAACATATTTGCACTATAAATATCTCCAAAGTTAGTAATTTAATATAAAAGTTACTTAAAACTAAAGTAATTTTGGCAAGCATGTCGAAATTCTGACACGATAGGCTTCAGCAGTAATAGGTTGTATTAAATTCACTTACTACCCTGTCTGTGCAGTAACCCATACCAAAGACCCTATAATACTATTACGGTTAACTCAGCCTGTACTGTGTAATCAAAATGATCAAACCCACCACTTGGTGCGCTAGCTGTTCTCTTGGTTAAACAGGTGCTATATTATATGTTTATTTATTTTGGCCACATCATTCGTCAGAGTTCAATATACCGTACATTGTTGGAAGGGAAGGTGAATGGCAGCAGAGGGAGAGGGAGACCAAGAACATCATGGTTTACAAATATTTCACAGTGGACAGGCTTGAATTATTCACAGTCTATCAGAACAGCACAACATCGGGACAAGTGGAGAACCATTGCATCCAACCCTCGACTAGAGGATGGAACTATTGATTGATTGATATTATATGTATAAATGTATATATGAATGTGAAAGATGTGTGATGATGGCAATGATGATGCTGATGATGATGAGTATTTGTTCATAGCAATTTCAAATTGATGTGTATTCATACTTACCTATCTCATGTATAATATAATTATTGTATGTGTTTACATGTGAAACACCAACCAGCAGCTGGGCTGATCAAACCCACCACAAGGTGGCACTGCAAAATTTACATTACCATGGGAGAGATAGGGAGTGAGCCATCTTAGTATTATAGGGTCTTTGCCCATACTTAATAAGTGCATCAGTAGTGATATGTAGGATCAAGTCTAGATAATTGTTTTAATTTTGAAAATGTGATGCTTTTATCGGACTGTGCGGCTTTAACATGTTTGTACTATAATTTCTCCAACGGTAGCCATTTAAATTAGAAGTTACTTCAAATTAAAATACTATTTGCTTGTTGGGGTTTTACCTCCTAGCAGCATCTATGGGCATATCAGGGCGGCTAAAGCAATGTAGTTATCCAAAGAGAACAGACAAAAACTCAAAACCATCGGAGATATATTATTAAGCAAATAGAATGTGAGTAGAAATGGACATCTGACGTCATAATTAATCTACGCATGACGTCTGCCTTCTCTCGGTAGGGTAAGATCCTGGTGGGGACCAAGGACAGCGCGTTCCTGGAGATCCAGGAGAAGACGGGAGCCGCCCAGCTGGTGACGTGCGGACACGGGGAGGGCGAGCTGTGGGGGCTGTGCACCCACCCGGCAGCTGACCGCTTCTTCACCGCCTCGGAGGACGGCACCGTGCGGCAGTGGGACCTAACCGGCAAGGTACGCTCATGCAACATACCAGATTTATTTCTGCAGAGACTTGGTATTTAGTGTGGAGCGGGACGTAGCTCAGGCGGTGGTAGAGTGTCCACCTGTGATGATGTCGGTTATCCTATCGATCCTGCTTAGTGGACCAATTTGCAGTTTGGGTTCTTTTCTGTTCCAACCAGTGGTCCACAACTGGTTCATCAAAAAGCTGTGGTATGTACTGTCCTGTCTGTGGGAAAGTGCATATAAAAGACCCCTTGCTGCTTATCAGAAAGAGTAGCCTGTGTGGCGGCAGTGGGTTTCCTCCAAAGAAAATGACCAAATGTTTGTCATCCAATAGCCGATGATAAAATTATATGTGCTCTAGAGGTGTTGTTAAATAGAACAAGCTTTATTTTGGTATTTAGTGTCTGAATTTTAAAGTTTCCTGACGACCTGAACATTAGCACTGATGTTTTCAAATTCCTCAAGTTTGTGTTCCCCTGTTCGCTCACTTCTCACTTCCTGGAGTCGGCCACCTCCTCCTGCCTGACTTAGTCCTTAATGATCTAATCCTCGGTTAATGCCATTAGTTAGATTCTTGACGTGATTACATTAAATTTGATATGTTACTTGATAGGGTTTTGCTGACATAAGCCAGTGGCACGTAGTTTTATTATTCCAAAATGTCAAGTCTGTCCGTTTTTTCTCAAGCTATATAATACAACTTGTAACACAACTAATATCCACAAAAGGGTCTGATTTCTGTACTTTTAAAGCATCATATATCGGGTTGTAATCAGGCTATTATAACAAATGAGGTATTTTGTGCAACATTTCGCAGCATCTTGCTGATAAACCAGGAATTTGATGCATTCAGAGTGTTTGAAAAAATGTTGAAGTGCTTAATATGTATAAATTATATATCAGACATGGAGTAAATCAATTAAATTGATTCAATTTCTATGAATTAAATTGATTACAATAGTACCTGTCTTAAAGGGACAACTCTGCATCCAGACCATTGTTGTCCTGACATAGCAGGTGTCCTGTCATTGGTGAGAGAAAGTCCAATGAAACAAGCACAGTTCAAACATTTAAAAGTTGTTTGCATATGACGGGGGTCCTCCAATCACATGTGACACTGAAGACATGCGCTACTACTTGTCTGGATACTTAGTTTAGTGCCACCTGAATGTCTACATCCGCGTAAGAAGGGCTGACCTAAATAAATCACTTCTACTGAGTTGCATGTTGGAGTCACATAAAATCACATGGATTATTATGGGAGTTGACTACCAACCTGTTTATAACACCTGTTTAGCCACAGATAAAAGATTCCCACCTACCCAGAGTAAAGGTAAAGAACAAATTAGAAAAAGTCAACCAAAAAAACACCAACAAAAACAAAAACCACAAACCAAAACCCACAAAAAAAAAAAAAAGTAACAGACTTTCAAACTCGATTTGCGAGCATGCTGGGGCCGCCATCTTGTATCCTTGCATTCTCTGCGATTTGACCAACTCTACTCCAGTATAGATCTATATTAGACACTGGAGCCACTACCTCTACCGTTAATTGCTATTTGAAGCAGTTTTTCCTCATATTTAGACTAGGTTGTCATTCACTGCTACTATGGGTAGGTGTGGTTCTTTTATCTAGTTTAACAACGTCGTGCACACTCTTGCAGAAGATGCTGAACAAACTGTCGGTGGGAGCTGCGCGTTCAGTCGACGTGTCCCCGGACGCTGAGCTGATCGCTGTCGGGCTGACCAATGGTGGCTTCACGCTGCTCACCGCCTCTTCATTCAAGGTGTGGGGCGAGCGGAGGGACCGAGGTCACATGATCAATGACATCAGGTACTACAGCAATCACTTTAACTCTACAGCAGTCAGTTTCCAACCCTGTAAAAATCACCTTCCAACTCTGCCCCAATCAGCTTCCAACTATGCAGCAGTAAGTTTTCAAAGTGTTTTGAGCACACTCCTAAAGCCACATTTGATGGATGTTGCTTCTATTCATCATGTGTACAGTATGCTAGCACCTTGCTTCAAAAGCCAACTCTACATCCAGATAAATGTCCTGACATAGCATGTGTCCTGTCATTGGTGAGACAGTCACATGAGCCAATTCAGATATGATCCTAGATGTTGCTAGAATGTAAAACCCTGACAGACAAGCAAAGCAACCTTACTGTGTTGTAGGTTCAGCCCTGACTCACGCTACCTGGCAGTTGGGTCACATGACGGCTGCGTTGACTTTTACGATGTCACCAAGGGCCCTAGTCTGCAGCGTGTCGGCTATTGTAAGGGCATCCCCAGCTTCGTCGAGCACATCGACTTCACCGTTGACTCAAAGTACATCAAGGTAAGCTAAGCCTTCAAATTATGCCACTGTAATCTAAGCCTTCAAAGTATATCAAGGTAAACTAAACCTTCAAAGTTTATCAAGGTAAACTACACCTTCAAAGTACATCAAGGTAAACTTAGCCGTCAAAGTACATCACAGTCAGTTGGGTCTTCAAGGTACATCAAGGTACATCAAGGTAAGCTCAGCCATCAAAGTACATCACGGTAAACTAAGCTATCAAAGTACATCAAGGTAAGCTAAGCTATCAAAGTACATCAAGGTAAGCTAAGCCTTCAAAGTACATCAAGGTAAGCTAAGCCTTTAAAGTACATCAAGGTAAGCTAAGCTATCAAAGTACATCAAGGTAAGCTAAGCTATCAAAGTACATCAAGGTAAGCTAAGCTATCAAAGTACATCAAGGTAAAACAAAGTACATCAAGCTAAAACAAAGTACAGGGTAAGCTAAGCCATCAAAGTAAGCTAAGCTGTCAAAGTACATCAATGTAGGATTTCTGCGTTTTTTGTCGAAGACCACTTTCATCCCTGAATACTGTACATGGTGCTGTGGTGGCGTCCTCTGAAGGAGAGCGGTGTTGAACTAACTGTTATGTCACAATGGGTTTGTTCAACCTCAGAGTAGACCGCCACACCAGAGGCCACTGGTATAAGGTCTTCAAGCTGAGGCCCAGAATTGAGGTCAGGAAACATTCTTTTTTCTTACGAGTGACAAACCCATGGAACAGTCTCCCACCCAGACCAAGTGGTTGAAGCACCAACGATTTGTATGACGTCAGGGCTCTGTCCACCTTCATGCGTGTACAAACAAAATAGTTATTTTTTTACCATAACGAGCTGGCGTTAGATGCCAAATAGGGCCTAGATCAGCCGGAAGAGGATCTGTAAGTTAATCTGTAAGTTGTGAATGAGTTAATACTTGGACTGACAGTATTTGGTTCCACATGGATGTCATTCGGTGCTACCAAAGGTCAATGCTAACATGGTGGCTTTATCTGTATGTGTGTTTTTAGGTTAGCACAGGTGCGTATGTGGTGCAGACGTTCGAGGTTCCCTCTGGTGTCGAGTTGAAGGACACAGAGACTGCCCATAACATGACGCTCGCCTCATGGACAAGGTACGTCACATTTGACGTCATAACGACATGGTTTATATGTCGTTCTCTCATGTCATTCGTGTTTTATATATTCAGTGACATGCCAGAAGCCAGCATTACTTATTCACGACTGATTTGGTAACTTGGGGATATTTATGGCGTCTTGTATTCTCAACTACTTGCGCATTCTTCACTTTGTTATTATTATTTGCAAAATAGAATGTAAAATTAAAGATAAATGGAATTTAAAATTATAGATAAATGGACTAACACAAGTGTGGTAAAAAGCGCGATTTTGACTGTTTGCAATCTATAGATACAACCCGTAAACAAAAACAAAGACAATTACTAAAACAAAAATGAAAAGATTTCAATCATATGGCTTCGCTTACTTTGATATCAATCTTCGGTGGGATGTGTCCTGTAACCCTAACATTTTGGTAAGATGCTATTAAATAAATATACAGCATCTACAGAGTAGGACAGTCACTTTTTTCCCCACTTTCCCGATGGGGCAAGTGCTGAATTTTCTACTTGCCCAAGTGGCAAAACTACTTGCCCAAGCCCAAGTCAGCCAATTGAAACTGAAATCTGCTACTGCAGATCAGAAAAATAATGACTTGCCTGTTCGAGCAGGTCACCGAGAACTTCACCTGCCCAACCGAGTAAACTAGATGTCCTGGGCAACCAGGCAGTCCTTATTGTCCTGCCTGACCTTATTCTGGTCCTGAACAGCATGCTCTGCTCTTTCAGCGTTCTTGGTCCTGAGGTTCTCGGAATCTGGCCGCGAGATGCTGATAAAGCGGACGTCAACTCTGCGCATGTCTCACATTCCGGAAACGCCATAGTCACAGGCGACGACTATGGCCTAGTCAAGCTCTTCCAGTTCCCGTGCGCAGATAAATACGTAAGTTTTATGCTGTCCTACTTGTTTTTAATAATCTTTATTTTACAGTTTGCTTCGATGAACCTGATTTGACGTTTGATGTTGCCAGGAGATAAAACTCCCCAAACCAACCAACCAATCAGTTCGACACAATGATTACATTCGTAACGCGATGGCTGAATGAGTTGAGCGTCCGCCTCCGGTTCTGGTAGGTCATGGGATTCGAACTCCTGGGTTCGAACCGTGGCTGAGTTAAAGCAATGACTTTAAGAATTGATATTTATCGCTATCTACCCTGGCACTCGGCATTATTAGGATAAGGCAAGGAGCAGTGGAATGAGGAAGAACAATTGTCTGAGATTGAAATTTCCTGTGCTTAATCAACTAATTAATTTTTTTTAAACACCCCAAAACCACAGCAATAGCGACTGGTAAAAGATAGCTCCCCACCCCCCTACCTACACAACACAGTTTACACAGCAACCCGCCATCTTAGCTCATAATACCAAACTGAAAGACCAGTGCCTCAGCACTGAAAATATTATTAATCAATTTTTAACTAGTTATTTATTAATTATAGTTATTAATTAGTTATTTATCAATTATAATTATTAATTATTATTCAATTATTATTCAATTATTAATTGGTAATTGTTATTAATTCACTGCTAATTAATTGGTTGCAACACCAATAAAAATGCACCTAGATTAGTTTAAGACTACTTTCTAAATAGATCACATTGTTCATGTGGATATAAGTATTGTGTCTACAATATCCCATGTGTGGAGATAACGTATATGTGTAGCTAAGCACAGTTGCTAAGCACAGGTCTAATGAACATAGGTTTATTAGTTTATGTCATTTCCGTTTTTAATTTCACATTTTTAATTTGAATTTCCAAATTGAATTTCCAACTTGATTGTTTTGTTTTACCATGGTTTTCATTATATAATATAATGTGTTTATTTTATTATAAACTGTTGCACTCACAGAGTCAGGTAAGGCTGATGACGTCATTACCCAGGACCTTGTAAGAACTTTACATGGTTGAACCATGTGAAGAAATCTATGCTTATCTACTTCTAGCCGAACCTTATCTGTTAGAAATGATTCTGTAAAGAATGGTGTGTTATATTCACACATGAAATAGCTGTGTATAACTTACAGCGTCATCAATGGCCAGTTGCTCTCATACCATGTCTATGTGGTGTGGAAGCTTAACAATCCCTTGGGTCGGTAAAAGTGTAGGCTCGGGCTTTCTATCGACCAACTGTCTAATGGTGAAAACAAGACTATTTAGACTTATCCATGATTGGCAGTATAAATCTTCAAGAAAGAAAAAAGAAAGTGTTTTACCCTACCAACAGTTGTTTTGAACAATATTTGTTACAGTTCGTTTACTGTTACAGATTTTACAGTAACGGTTACAGTTGCTGTTACGGATTTGAGCACAGTAATTCCTGTCTTCAACGGACAACTCTGCATCAGACCAATTTTTGTCCTGATATAACTGGGAGAGATACTACTGTACTTACTGGGCTAATAATCCATAGAATGATATTACAACAACAAAATTCTTTAGTCATTTTGTCCTCCCGTAAAAGCTTCGGATTATTAATGCTTTGAATGCAAACCTGAAGAATCTATACTTTCAAATTGTTGTTAAATCCACACACACACAAAAGCCAACACACTCTGGCATTTCTATTATTTATACTCGCACTGTGTACTGTTGTTGCTATTTAATATTCATGCATATGGAATCAGAGATTACACAATTATATTGTACATGGCTAATCAATAGTATGGTATTAGGGAAAAAAAGCAATAGACAATGAAAAATGTATATAGTTATATGATATAGCTAAATCGTGAAATGCATTATTACAATGGATCATGAATAGTGATACAGCATAGACATCACCATTATGTAATCACCGAAGAAATAATCTATACAATTATAGTTTTTAAACTATAAAGCCCCAGTCACACCTTACCGGACTGGGGAACCGGACACTGTCCAGTGAAATACGACAATGTCCGGTACCCATCTGGCAGTGTCCGGTGGTGTCTGGTACAAGTTTTGAACATGCACAAAACTTCTACCGGACACTGCCGGACTGACGTGTCCGGTTTGTCGGTTCATGTCCAGTGCCCATCCATACATGTCCGGTACCCATCCGTTGGTATCCGGTTGGTGTCCGGTTTGTCCGTTTTGTCTGGTTCATGTCCGGTACCCATCCGTTACGTGTCCGGTACATGTACGGTACATGTACGGTACTTGTCAGGCGGACGGGCGGCAATTGACCCAAGTATGCTCCATTTCGGTACATTTCGATACATATTGTCACCGGACAGCACCGGACTAGACAATTCTTTGTCCGGTTCATTTCACTTGCTCAATCCGGTAAGGTATGACAGGCACTTTAGGTTCTATGTTAAAAAAAGAATTATGGATGTAATATTCCGGAATAAAAGTACTTGAAGTAAATTGAATTTTGCCCTGGTGCAAAGCTCGGGATTATAGTCATGCTTTGTCGGTAAAATTGCAAATATATATTTTCAAATCAGCAATCAAGATGAATATGCACAGGTTCTTGTCTTTATACCTTTTACTTTCGCTGTGTTCTACTGTTTTTATTTACTCACAATTACGCACATGGAACCAAAGAGAGTAACTTCAAATGTATGCACTCACTGTGTTATGGCACTCACTGTAAAACTGTAAAACTGTGACCACTGTTTGGACACGCACATCTGAGACTGAACATATATTCAATCATTTCTCGGTTAGAGTCGGATAAATAATCTAAGATGTTAAATTTAAAATATGTGAAAAATAGAACATCTGGGGAAAAAAGAAGAAAATGTTGCTGTATAGTATGCCTACTCTTGCGTGTGATATAATTAAAGCTGCATAATCCAATGAAAGCATCACATTTTCTAAACCAAAACATTTATCTGGATTTGATCCTACATATTCAACTCCGATACAATGCACCTTTTAAGCTGTTATTGCTGCATTGAAGAAATGCTAAGTAGAACTTAGAACAAAATCAATTTGGCATGTTTTTACTTAAAATGTCTCCAAAGTAAACCCTTTAAAATAAAATTTACACCAAAGCAAAATCAAATAGATTAGAATGATCAAGCTAATATATTTATCTTTTACAAAAAATACGCTACTGCTGAAGCCTATAGGGTCAGAGTTTGACAAGCACACCAAAATTAAAATTAATGTTCCATCCTTACACTTCAAATATCTCTGAAGTTAGTTATTTTAAATCAAAGTTACTTCATTTTAAATTATGGTTACTTCATTTTAAATCAAAATTACTTCAAAGTAAAGTATGATAGATTATAACGATCAGCCTAATATCCTGAAAATGACACGAATGCAAAACCATCGGACTATGCAAATTTAAACCGCAATCTTTCTTCGTCCATAGGCACCCCATAAGACGTACGTCGGTCACTCTGCTCACGTGACCAATGTTAAGTTCACCTATGACGACCGCTACCTGATCAGTGCTGGTGGCGACGACTGTTGGTAAGTGGTGGAACTATATTTTGAAGTATCTTTTTATTATATTTAAAGCTGTATAGTCCGATGAAATATCAAATTTTCAAAAACAAACCAATTATCTAGATTTGATTTGATATATCTAACTTAGATACTGATGCACTTATTAAGCATCTGTTTCTGCATAGAAGGCAATATTGAGTCAATTTAATAGAACCTGTTACTGTAGAAGTCTATGGTGTCAGAGTTTTGACGTGCTTGCCAAAACTAATTTGACATGTTTGCACTTCAAATATCTCAAAAGTTTACCATTTAAAATAAAAGTTACTTCACACTAAAGTAAGGTCAGTAATAATGATCAATCTAAAATATTTATCTCAGAAAAATGGCAGAAATCCAACACCATCGGACTATGCAACTTTAATTAAATGGGATGGGTAGGAAATATTTGAAGTGAAAACATGCTAGAGTACTTTTGGCATGCATGTCGAAATGCTTGACGTCACCCACACAAAAACCAAAACCCCACCACACACCCAACACCACCACACCACTGATGCCATCGTGTAGACCACCTCAGCAGGATCCGAAATGACTGATGCGTTAATTTTGCCCGTGTGAACGGGCGCTAATTCGCCTCACCTGATTCGATTTGCCTGATTCGCCTCACATTTTGCCCGTGTGAACAAGGCTATAGTAACAGGTTCTATTAAATTGACTTAGAATTCCCTTCTATGCAGCAACAAATGTTTAATAAGTGCACCAGTATTGAACTTGGCTATGTAGGATACAATGTGGATAAGTAATTTGATTTGGAAAATGTAATGTTTTCAACAATCAGACTACGTAGTCTTAAAGTCCATCGAGACGACAAACAAACATTTAGTCTAATGCATGAATGACATCATGGGTGGGATTCCCTCATCACATGACTTAATCTGGTTCTCCACAGACAGGGGAACCCCGGTGAAACCCTTATGGTTGCAAACTTGCCCTTCTACACTAGCCATTGTGGACACTCACAATGGACTTCAGCACCCTCCCTCAACATATTCAGCTACACAAATTGAAAAGGTGTGCTTGGAGAACATGTGTCGGAGTACAGTTCCACTTCCAGTCTCCACAGCCTGTAGCCTACTGGGTCCGTTTAAAGAATACCTTTTATGCACATTCAACAATGATCTCTTGTGTTTCAGTCCAAATCTGATTTTTCTCTATTATAAATCATCAATCTATTGAATAAGAATGAAAAACATTGAATAAGAAGTGACAACAATCATTAAAAAATTATGGTAGACTTGGTAAGGTACCAGAAATAAATACAAAAGCCTCACAGTCAACAACACTGCGGGAAGGAAGTCTTTCTCTCCGAGGAGTTCAGCTGTTCAATACAAAGCCAGCTTACATAAGAAATCAATCAAATTGCTGATTACAATCATTTAAAAGGCAGCTTGACATGGTGTTAGCAGCAATACCAGATCAACCGCAGTGTAAAGAATGAGTTGATAAGACCTGTATATATACATTTCACACAGATTCCAGGATACACCCAGATAATACCAGCAGATTGAAAATTCATTGCTGCACAAGACAAAACTGAACAGAGTGTCCTCACCCACATGTAGCGGGGCCCTGATGGTGGAGTCTCAGACTTGGCCTGAACATACAGCTCAAACACTCTAATCTAATCTAATACATGTTATCATTTGCAGCATCTTCGTGTGGCGGTGTAAATAGACGCGACTGCGCATCTTCCACCATACACGTGGACGCGCATGCGCACTTCGCACTGCGCAGCTCGAGTCATGTGACACTTCATTACATCAGCACTGCGATCCAGACTTACCGTCTTCGTCATGTTTGCCCGGTGTGCACTCATTATCACCCATCGTATCAGCTGGTTTCTGGAGGGGTTCAGCAAACATAGTTTACATGTCACTGGGAGACCTCAGCGTTGTATCAATGGTTACTTCCAACTAAATGAAAGTAGAATATAGTGATCAACCTAATATATCCCGTCCTGATCTGACCTTAGGTTATGCATTATAATTTGTTACATTCATCTTTGTATAATTGACGAATGGTAAATTATTGATGGTAAGAAGTCCACACATGCTCAAACTATAAACTACAAAGCAATGATTGAGCTTTGTAAGGCATATATATATGTAAGGATTATATATGTTGTATCTATAATGTAGTTGTAGTGACTGTCTTAGAATGCCCTTGAATACAACTAGCAGCCTCATTGATGTGTGAAAATAATGAGTTGAGTGAGTGATATGTGTGGCCGTTAAAATAACAATGGCTCCCCATGGTGCTCCAAGTGAGAAAAATTACCAAAAGTTCACGACATGTAGTTGCGTTCCCTCCCGACTTCAATTCATCCAAATATGAGATTTACATCGATGCATTCCGTCCATGCTTATAATTAAAACTATATAAATTTGATATAAAACAGGCTGTGTGTATATAGACCTTCCGTGTAGGACCCTACTAGTATATTTTATACAATGTATTTTTTCATGCATGCACTGTAATGCGATAATTTCTTGAAATAATGAATGCAGTGTGTGTAATATGCCTGAATGAAGTATTTTGTGGGCCTCATATATATGTATATATATATAATGATGTATGAAGTCGTACACATGTTCTCGAGAATGGATTGCTGTAAAGTGATTGCTAAAACGGCCAATAACATATTGGAAACACCAGTTCTTGTCCGATCATCAAAGCTGAGCAATCTTGAGCCTCGTCAGTACTGGAATGGGTGATAATGTGGTAGCTGTAGACATCTGGCAAGGGCTAGTTAGCTTGGTATCAGGATAATGTGACTGAGTGGGATATCGGGTCATGGTGCTGGCAACCTGATTTCCCAGTGGAGCACCACTATAAAATCGCCATGAGTGCGTACTGTCACAAGTCGATACCCGTCCTGATATGACATTAGATGTTGCTAGGACGTAAAACAAACAAACAAAACATCTTAATACAGACTTATAACTTATAACGCTTTCTGTATATGACACTAGATGTCGCCACATAAAAAGCTATTCCACGTACTGCCACAGTTTTCCATTAGGTGGCGCCACCATCCGATATGGAATTTCTACTGACTGGCAACTGGGATGTCAACAGTTCTTGCGTTCTCTACTACGAGTACTAGGCCACTACTAGTCACTACTACTACTACTACTACTACTACTACTACTACTACTACTACTATGACAAAAGCAGCGATCTAGTTTGTGCCTTCGATATATATGCGGTATTTTCCAAAAACGCTACTTCAACATTCTATGTTATCTACAACCAGAACGTCAACTTATGTGATGACAACTTTACAATCGCAGTTTACAATACTCTCGGTGGTGGTATATAACTATATTTGTAAATGCAAATAAATACTCTTGCACAGTGTATTGCTATATGTACTGAATAATAATTGTAAATCATGTTTAATTGATAATATCTGAACTTGTTCCGTCAATGTATTCTAGAAGTATTTATTTAATATATTAGGCTTAGTTTATTAAATATCGCTGAGTTTATAGGCCTATCGATTATGCCTCTTGTCACAAATGCCTTGTGCAGTGCTTGCAGCGGCCAGAAGTCGCCGCATCAGCAAAACCGTGCTGCGACCATACAGTTGGATACGGTGGCCAGACGACAAGCATATGTTTTTTTGCTCGTCGCAAGGGATTGCGTTTTTTTAAGTTGAAGTTATCGTAACTTTGGAAAATTGCAACGCCGCAGGCTGCAATCCCGCCCATTTCTATTGTTAACAGAATAGTATGTTCGTGGAATAATATATAGAAATTGTGAATTAAAAAAATGTCTTATCTGTGGTTGTGCGGCGACACACACAAAAGACCGTAAGGCGCCATATGGTGACCTATGCCTTGCAGTGACCTTACGATTTGTGAATAGATAGACCGCAACGCCGTAGCATTTGCATAAACTGCAATACAGACCTCAGCACCGTATGGCAACCGCAACATTTGTGACATAGGAATTAAGTAGACAAAGAAATATAATGACATAAAGGGGTCATAATAACGTGACTACTTTGCTGATTCACACAGTAACAAGCCATGTTCTTTGTTGTCCTTTTGGAAGAATATACAAAGGGGTAATTCAAGTAGATAAGATTGTCAGTAGGGAGATCTCCCTAATACACAAATTGTAAATATCGAGAAATAGCATGGCCGAAGGGGGGAGGGTGCAGGAGGCAGGCTCACTCCCTCCCACGGGAGTGATACAAAATGGTGCATTCTGACTCAAACAAAATATGCATACAAATTTAAGAAAGAAAAAAAGGGCAAAAATCAGGAAATTACTAATTAAAAGTGGGAAACCATGCTATATTTTAGGGAGACTTGGCACCTCTGATAATTAATTCAGGCAATTTTATTCGGTAACCATCGTTCCCATCGTGGGAATTGAAGCGTGAAGCTGCCATAGAACAGCATAAAATTGTCAAAACTAAACAAATTAATTTCATCCAACTTAGATAATAGTGGTCATTAAAACATTTTTTCGCTGCATAGAAGAGACATTAAATCAATTTAATAGAACTTTTACTGTCAAAGTATATGGCCAGTATGGGGTACACCATTTTTGGGGGTGCACATCAAAATTAATTTGGCATATTTTCACTTTGAATATTTCCAATGTTAACTCTTTAAAATTAAAGTTTCATCAAAGTAAATTAAAGTAGATTAATATGATCAACATGATCTGTTCATCTAAATAAACAAAAAGCCGTTAAATTAAAGTTACTTCAGATTAAAGAGAAATAAATTACATCTTGATTAATCTAATATTTATCCTTTAAAGAATAAGGCAAAAACTTATAAGCACAGAACTTTGCAACTCTAAGGACAAGCAAGTTGAAGAAAATCGGTAAGTGTATGCCAGACATAGCTAGTCGGTATAGGTATCATATATTGAATAATATAGATTGTTTAGTCTCCTTTTATATCTGACTATAGTTGCTGCTACATATTAAGTATGAATAGTGCCTTTTCACCATGTAGTTTGTAGGATATGAAATTATTTTACTTCCATAAATCCAGATGAATGAATGGTAAGCATATTGTGTATATTTGTATCCAGTACAAGGTTATGAATATAATACAAAAGAAAACAACCCACAAATTGACGTGTTTCCATTTGTTCCCAAACTATGCACCAACCAGTTTCACACTATATAATAATAGCAAAGACAATATATGACCAGATGCACAACTCAGCGCTTTCTCGTGAAATACACATGTAGCAGTTGGCGCCATCCCACGACAAACAAGGTGCACATTAAAATACAATAACAATTTTATATTTACAGTATATATCTCCACTATAATTGTTGCTATAATTGAATTACATTTATATAATTGAATAATAATTTACTATAATTGTTGTACATTGTCTTTGATGGTACAGCAGTCAGGGTAGGCTAGGGGATCTATGGGGCGTAATCGATTAATGAACTCGGGTCACCCGAGCCACTTTTTGGCACATGCATACATCCTACAGACTCAGGTTGAATAATTGAATACGCTTCTCCATGCTTGGGGTGGAAAAAATGGTGGCTTAATCCAAAACCTTTTGTTGTTGTTTAATAACCGCTATAACTACAGCAAAATAGGAGTTAATGTATTTTATGATTGCATAGTTTAGTTATATTTCCATTTCATTAATCTGGGTTATTACCCCAAAAAAACATGTAGAACTGGTACTTGTAGCTGTTATCCTGCAGGATGGTACAAGCGCAAATGTGATGTCATCCTTCCTAGTCACCCCCAACCCACGTCCTGGGGTCGCACCTTTTTGCACACGGCATGTGTTTTTGTTAACTCCACTCGCGGTGTTCGATTTGAAATTCTAGCAACTCAGGGGCGTAATCGATTAATCGACTCTGGTCACCCGAGCAACTTTTTGGCGCATGCGCACATCCTACAGACTCGGGTCAAATAATCGAATACGCTTCTCCGTGCTCGGGTGGACACTTTATTATTATTTTTTTAATAATCGATAAAACTACACCAAAATAGGATTTAAAGTATTTTATGATGGCCTAGTTTATCTATATTTCCATTTCATTAATCTAAGTTATTCTTTAAAAAAAAGATGTATGACTGGTACTGGTGGCTGTTATCCTGCAGGACGGTACCAGCGCAAATGTGACGTCATCGCTCGTAGCCAACCCCAGCTAGGAGGTGGGTTACTTGGGTCGGATCTTTTTGCACACGGCACGTGTATTTGTCGACTCTACTCGCAGTGTTCGATTTGAAATTCTGACGACTCGGGTGAGCCGAGTCGCTCGGGTCGTGTTAATCGATTACGGCCCAGGTGACATGAGTCGCCCGGCTCGTGTTTTTCGAATACGGCCCTTGTTACGATGGCACAGCAGTCAGGCTGGGCATGGGGACCTGTCCAATTGCCTTTTTGCAGTTGCATGGCAGCAGTGCATGATTATTTCAGAAATTCCTATATGAAAGCACTGAGTGGCGTGTCTTATATGTTGTCTTTGGTAAAGCACCAACGGTAGACGCATTTGAGAGAAGGCTGGATAGACATTGAGACGATACCCACAATTATATATGATTTCAGGGCACCGTCCACATCCATATGTGTGCAAAAAAATAGTTCTTTTTTACCATAACAAGCTGACATTAGAGGCCCAATAGGGCCTAGATCAGCCAGAAGAGGATCTGTAAGTTGCTTGCTTCCTTTTGGGGGTGTTCATAACCTTACAACAGTTACCGGGTGCAGAACTGCAGCAATATAGAAAGGCCCCGATAAATCGGTCCAATCTTTGGTTGAAGATTAATCTTCAGTAGGGACAGTTGTAAAAGCTGGGGATGTCTTTACAACATCCAAAACGGCGAAGCATTGGTGCCGCCCCGAATCTCTCCGGTCCGGCGGTAACAGAGCACTCATATCCAGTCGACAGCACCAAGGGTTTAGGAGGAAGGGACGGGTAAAGGTGGGGCTAGCGGTTCCAGCAAAAAGAACAAGGTGAGAGAAACAATAAGGTAAAGGGCCCCACCCAAGCAAACAACTCCCTTGATCAGGGGGAGAAGTAAGCCTGGGAGAAAAAAAAAAAGGGTAGAGTATAGGAAAGAGGAATGAGGAGAGTTGAGTCAAAGGACCGTGTCTATTTGCTCTATGGTGACCAACCGGCGAGCCAAAGACACAGAGTAAGAGTAGAAAGTGAAATGCTGGTGGGCTCCCCCTCCTGGAACTCTTTTTAGACATAATCAAGGAGGAGCGAAGCGCAGCGGAGAGGAGATAGAGAGAGGTGTGGACGAAGTGCGGTCCAGATAGCAAGCATAATGTAAGTTAATCTGTAAGACACTGGTGTCTCAATAAAGACAGGTTGATACTGAGCACACCAAGTCACGACAAGAGCTCACACAGCGGAAGATGGAGACGTGATGGTGGGACGGTGGTCATAGGTGCAAACTGAAATCATGGACCAGAACAAACATAATGAGTACAACAGACGCCCAAACTGTTTTGATGTTAAACATTTTTTTGTTTTTATTACAAAGTGACACTTCACATCGGCGATGACTAAATATATATTATATGTATATAATTCGGCAGTAATTAAAAAAAATAAGGAGATGTTGAGCCATTGCTAGACATCTCGAACGAAGCAGTAAATAATTACATAACTCTCATGACTTGAAGCATGTCGCTAAGTGAGCGGGTTATGGCATGCCATGCATGTTCATTCTTATTATCGCGCGCTCTAAGAGAAATAAAACCAACAGCAGCATTAGATACATGCAGTTATCATCATACCGACCAGCATAGTGTATACAGTATGCTTACATCACGTGACTCTGCTTATAAGGTAGCCTCTGTACGTGTTTATATATATACATATATATATATATATTATATGCATACATATATATTATATGTATACATATATATATAGATATATATTATATCTATACATATATATATATATTATATATATATTATATATATACAGTAAAACCTCTCTATATCGACCCATCCACAGATGGACCACTCCCCTATATCGATCGGTTTATTTGGGTCCCAACAATACCATTGAAAGGATATTCTAACTCTCCAAACAGACCACCTCCCTAATTGGACCACTTAAAGTCGGTCCCATGGTTGGTCGATTTAGAGAGATTTTACTGAATATATACATACATATTATATATATATATATTATGGATGTATATGTATGTATATATGTACAGTAAAACCTCTCTAAATCGACCGACCTTGGGACCGACTTCAAGTTTAAGTGGTCCATTTAGGGAGGTGGTCGGTTTAGGGAGTTAAAGTCTGGTTATAATGGTATTGTTGGGACCCAAATAAAGCAGCTGATTGAATCAAAAATGGATCTGTACACATGATGTCATCGTCCATAATACGGGTATTCCAAGTTCCACTGGTCCATCAGCAGGGACGGTAGCTGTGACGTCGTACCTCGTTTCACAGCTTCGGGCTTACACACTGCAAGTTGGGGTTGGTGCCACTTCCAAACCTATCCGTAACCCTATTATATATTGAGCTCATCCAGCACCAATAACCACATGCTCCCTGGTGACCAAACTTGGTAGGATTCTTGTCATACGTTAGTTTGTACGGTACATTGAAGGGAAATTGTGCAAGCAAATATTTTACGCTGGATGAAATACCACTTTGTGTATGTGTATGTGTATTCACCGCTGTCTAAACTGAAGCTGTGACCCGGCATGCTGGGTCACAGCTTCAGTCCTTCCTGACGGACCAGGGGAACTCAGAATACCTGTATTGCAATAGCACATATTCTCACACCTGGTGGGTTAATCGTCTTCAGTACATATGTATGGGGTGCTGTGCATTATGTGTACACTAGGCACCCCAAGCAGATCCTCTACTCTCAACTGTCTTCTGGTTACAGAAAGAGAGGGCACCTTCGTCTCTGGTTCAAGCATACCATCAAGAGAAACCTGAAGCTGAGAGACATTAAGACCGACTCATGGACATCACTCTCACAGCAGAGAGCTAAATGGAGAGCGGCAGTCAAGTAATGAAAGCAGTCTTTGTCGCATCGCGACCAACAGCATGATGATGATGATGATGAGCCACCCCATTGTAATGCGTCACCATTAAAGTAGCCCTTTATTATTATTATGATTATTATTATTATTATTATGCGTTGTGGCTATTCACTTGTGTTGTGTTAACTTATGATTAACCACTAACAGACGGTCATATAATCACAATAACATTTGCTGTGTAACTGTAAGTAAACTTGTGTGTCTGTTCCACAAAACGCTATCATCATCATCATCATCATCATCATCATCATCATCATCAAATCCCCTTATCAGCCAGTGATGCCGATGCCAATGTTGGAATACCTGCGCGCATTGTTGGTGCAATGTGGTTGTAGGATGTGTTTATTTATTTATTCATTCATTCATTCGTTTTATATAACATTAATTCTCTCATTGTAAAACAATAAAATAACCCAATATCTTTCACACGTCCAGGTTCTCTATTATGAAGCGCTTTAAGTTATGAAAACATAAATTAAACCTGAGACTGAACCTCGGTGTCTTCAAGAATGATACAGAACTCGCTGAAAGATTGACCTAAATTCCCACCTATCTAGGTCAAGATTATGACTTCCTATCACTGCGTTCGCTCTGACCAATTATGCAAGTTAGTTCGCAATCGACGACGCACCCTCCATCGTGCTATAATTGTAAATAATTTATATATCACGGCATGAATCAATGTAGCCTCGTTTTGGGGGGAAACTAGTCTCGTTGTTTCCAGTTGAGTTGCTCACAGTCGGCATACATTTGGTTACTTGGAAGCTTTAGACACAGATTGGGGTTTGCTTATCAGGTAACAACTCTGCACGAGTTACCTTCAACCAGGCTTAAAGCTGCATAGTCCGATGGTTTTGAGCTTTTAAAAAAAATATAAGTATATTAAATCAGCATAGTCTGAGGTTTTGAGGTTCTACCATTTTTCTCAACATTTCTTAAAAAAATATAAATATATAAAAGCAGCATAGTCCGATGGTTTTGAGTTTATAACTTTTTTCAATATTAAAAAAAGAGTATATTAAAGTTGTATAGTCCGATAGCTTTGAGTTTCTTTAAAACAAATTATATCTATATTAAAACAGCATAGTCTAATCGTTTTGAGTTTCTTAAAATAATATAAATATATTAAAGCAGCATAGTGGTGTGTGCCATTTTTTAAATATTTCTTTTACATAAATAAATATATTACAACAGCATAGTCCAATGGTTTTGAGTTTCTATCTCTTATTCAATATTTGTTAAAAAATATAAGTATATTAAAGCTGCATAATCCAATGAAGCATCAGTTTTTCAAAACCAAAACAATTATCTAGATTTGATTCTATGTATCTAACTTAGATACGGCTGCACTTATTAATGAGCAGTTGTTGTCACATAGAAGGGAATACAAAGTCAAGGTAATAGAACATGTTACCGCAGAAAGCCATAGTCAGGTTTTGTGTGTTTGCTAAAACAAATCCTACCATGTTCACACTTCAACTAACTCAA
The DNA here is from genome assembly GCA_030323885.1 of Branchipolynoe longqiensis. Taxonomy (NCBI): domain Eukaryota; kingdom Metazoa; phylum Annelida; class Polychaeta; order Phyllodocida; family Polynoidae; genus Branchipolynoe; species Branchipolynoe longqiensis. The sequence goes on from CM059186.1 coordinate 14,415,278, forward strand.
GTTAACTCAAGTAGTTAGCCATTTAAAATAAAAGTTACCTGAAGCTAAAGTAATGTAGATTATAACAATCAAGTTAAGATATGTGTCTCAGAAAAATGACAGAAATTCAAAATCATCGGACTATGCAACCTTAAGGTTAATATAATCACTGTAATGCACTTTACCTGAAAGTTGCATAATCAGATGGTTTTGAATTTCCACCTTTCTTCAATAAATTATTTCGTTAAAGATAAGTATATTATTATTAAGGTGCATTGCTATAATTTACTTTATTTCAAAGTTATATACTCCGATGGTTTTGGATGTTTTCCATTATACAAATATATACATGAGATTAATTGTTATTATCTACTTTACTTTAGTTTGATTTGCTTGTTTCTTTGTTGTTTTACGTCCTAGCAACATCTAAGGTCATATCTGGATGGGTACCGACTTGTGATAGTGCGCACTCATGGCGACTTTATAGTGCTCTCCCACTGGGAAACCAGGCCGCTGGCACCATGACCTGGTATCCCAGTCAGTCACATTATCCTGACACTGAGCAAACCAGTCCTTGCCCTGTCCTATTAATGCCGAGCGTCTGGCTAGGAAGCGACAAGTATCAATTTTTAAGTAATTGGTTTGACTCGATCAGGGTTTGAACCCACGACCCCACGATCTACCAGCACGGGAGACAGTAGATAAAGGATTCACCCTGTACTCGCAGTACACGGGTGAATACCAGCCCTATATAAAAGCGGTCGAAAATACGGGGAAGTGAAATGAGAGCCTAATTTCACAATCTAAGAAGCAACACTTATTGTTTATATATATATATTCATAGTTCCCCGCTACCTTTGAGTTGAAAAATATAATAAAACATATAGTTTAATAGAATTTAAAGGTTAAATCAACAGCGTTCCAATGGCGCCATCTTGTCTTTTTGCATTCTCTCCCATTTCACCAACTCTGTGCCGATATAAGTATCCATTTGATACTGGAGGCAGGCATTCTACTTCCTGTTCCATACTAAAGCTATTTTCGCCCGTATTTACACAACGTTGTCGTTCACCCGTGTACTACAAGCACAGGGTGAATCTTTTATCTAGGGAGACGGACGCTCTAACTCATTCGGCCATCCCATCTGGTCACTTTAGTTTGAAGTCACTTTGATAATAAATGGTTACGGTTGGAGATATTTGAAGCGAGAATGTTGGCATGCATGTAGAAATTCTGATACCCGAGACTTCAGCAGTAACAAGTTCTATTAGATTGGTTTAGTATTCCCTGCTATGCAGCTATATATGCTTAATAAGAACACCATCTAAGTTAGATCTGTACATTTCAATCTAGAAAAGTGAATGTGAAATTTAATGCTTCTATTGGATTATGCACCTTCAAGGTTCATTAATTTATTTTAATTATACATGGCTAACTTTGGAGATAATATTGAAGTAGAAACTTCCTAAATAAATTGTGGTGTGTACACTGACATACTGTACTTGTTTACTCATTTTCCAAGTGGAGCAGGGTAGCACTGGAGCACCAAAACTATACACTGGCACCCACAGGGCATTTAATGTACATATGACTGTAGCGTAGCGCATGAACACCAGACTCAGAGCTACAATGGCACCTACCTGTATGGCTATATTGACCCATTTGCAGTGCACAAATTGTGGCAGTGACATGTTCTATTAAATGGACTTAAAGCTGCATAGTCCGACGGTTTTGAGTTTCTGTCATTGTCGGAGATAAATATATTAGGTTGATCGTTATAATGTACCTTACTTCAATTTGAAGTAACTTATTTTAAATGGCTAACTTTTGAGATATGTGAAACGCAACCACGCAAAATTATATTGCGGCAAGCACGCCAAAACTCTGACACCATAGGTTTCTGCAGTAGCAGGTTCTATTTAATTGCCTTCACTTATTCCCTTCTATGGGGCGACAAATGCTTAATAATTACATCAGTATCTAAGTTGGATATGTAGAATCAAATCTAGATAATTGCTTTGGTTTTGAAAATGTTATGTACTATGCAGCTTTAATAGTCCTTCCATACAGCAATACATGATTGTGGCAATATCTAAGTTGGCTATGTAGGTCCCAGACATGTTCTGGTTCCGAAAAGTGGATGCTTTCATCGGATCATGCAGCTTTTAAGCAGATTGGTCTAGAATTATAGGTATTATGCCATGTACATTAAAAACTACTTATTAACTTACCGTAAAGCCGCACCAATGTCCACAGATTTGAACAAAGCGGATTATAAGTAATTAATTAACTAATTAATTAAACAAGGTCTCTCGTCCTTTGGATTAATATAACCCCAACTAAAATGTTGTACAATACGAGAAAATTAAACTTACATGAAGATCAAATACTATGAATCTACACTAAACAAGTTCTAATGTAAATAATGGTGCTTACACACAAAATGGGGGCGGGAAGGGTAGGGGGGGGGGAGGGGGGGGGGGGGTCATTGAACTATAGATATTATACACACATCTACAGACAACCTTATACATGGTGAAATTATAAATCACTACGGCACAGAGCAACCCAAGATTGCAAGCCAATTAAGGAGTTCTTCCAATTAAGGAGTTCTTCCAATTAAGGAGTTCTTCCAATTAAGGAGTTCTTCCAATTAAGGAGTTATTCCAATCAAGGAGTTCTTCCAAGTAAGGAGTTCTTCCAATTAATGAGTTCTGCCAAGTAAGGAGTTCTGCCAAGTAAGGAGTTCTGCCAATTAAGGAGTTCTGCCAATTGAGGAGTTCTAACTAAGGAACGCTCAAGTTTCTATTTTAATATTATTAATAATAATAATAATTATTATTATTAATTCTTATAATAGAAGCGCGGTGGGGGGGGGGGGGTATGCTGTCATTGTGGCTGGTTAGTCCAGTCACTACTAGGCCTACGTCTAATCTTATAGGCTGGTACTAGCTAGGCGTGTCTACATTATACGGCTGGTTGAATTGCAAAGATGGCTGTTATTAACAATTTAGGACAGAATTACACATAAAAGAAATGATACACTCCTTAAATAATTATAAACACCACTTTTCGTCTTTTTTAAAGATGTAAAGTAAACACTACATATAATATACTTTTTGTTTTGTAAAAAACCAAAAGAACAGAAAAAATACTGCCACAAAATCCAACATAATAATAATGACCTTAAAATCAAGTTAAATTACTGTACAGGACTAGCTAGACAGTGTTTGCTTCGTTTATGTCGTTTTAGTTAATCTCTCTTTTAAGAAAACCACCATTAAAAACCTTTCAAGCTCACACCTTACATCACTATCCACAAATTGTACGGATCGCTTTTGTACATATTAATATTATAACTGGAATATTACATTTTGTGGAGCTCCCATGTTCCATTTAAAATCAAGTAGCAAGTAGAAACAGTGAATCCAGAACTTTTAAGGAACCCAAACATTCCATTTGGCAAAATCAATAACTAGATATCAATTTAGATCATCATCTCTTACCAGGTGTGTACATTATTATTGAGGAAATTAGGGTTTGTGTGTTCAAGTAGCCGAATATGCAAGTTGATGTAAGCCTGTGTATTTCACTTAATAATTGTTCAATTATTGTCACTCCAGAAACTCTGGCATATTTGATGTAATAATCGCTCAATTGTCATTCCAATTGCTCTTGTATATCTAACTTAATTGCTTAACTGTTGTTCCAACAACTCTTGTATATTTCACTTAATAATTGTTCAATTGTCTTTCCAAATACTCTTGTATATTTCACTTACTTGTTCAATTGTCGTTCCAACAACTCTAGTATATTTCACGTAATTGTTCAATTGTCATTCCAATGCATCTAGTATATTTCACGTAATTGTTCAATTGACATTCCAATTACTCTTGTATGTTGCACCTGATAATTTTTCAATTGTCACTCCAGAAACTCTTGAATATTTCACTTACTAATTAAATTGTCATTCCAATGCCTCTTGTATATTTCACTTAATTGCTCAATTGTCATTCCGATTCACCTTATTGTGTGCAACTTGTGTAAATAATTGCGATTATGTATTGTTAAAAGATCAATCACTGTGCCTTGGTGCTGGCACACGATTATTTAGAAGAATAAATATGCCCCCCCCTTACAAAAAAAAACCCACACACTGTAGTCGTTTTGTAATGTCTCATTGTACTAAATCGAAAACAAAACTACACAAAAAAACATTCACTGCCCAATTCCAGTCAAATATAAATGCAACCACACTCAATACGCTTAGAATACCCTTAAATTAAATCAATAATTTAAAATTCAATTTAGCGCAAATCACCTGTAAACAGTTTTATTATAATCTAATTAAAACCTAAATCTAATCCCCTGCACAAATCTATTCCTGTTGTATATGTGTGTGCATATTTGTGGCTTTAGTAACATCACCTTTCATGTGTGGATACCTTATTAAAACATATTTTGGTTGGAAATATTGGTGGTTTTGTCAATGTATTATTAGTAAGCCCTGTGGGTGCTCCAAGCTAAAGGCCCTGTCACACTACGACGTTTCTCACCAACGCGCGCCGACGTGTTGCCTTTTTGGGCGAAACGTCGGCATGCGTCGGGAAGCGTTACGCATGCGTTACCAGTGCGTTAACGGTGCGTCGGTACACGTCGGCACACGTTGAGTGATAGCAACCTGTGAATGGAAACGTCGGCGCGCGTTGGCGCGTGTCGGCATGCGTTGGCGCGCGTTGGCATGCGTCGGGTCGCGCCGATCGTTTTGTGCTTGCACAAAACTTTCGGCGCACCTTGATGGGTTGGAGGGGGCGTTACGGACACGCCACCAACACACCAGTAGCACGCTGCAACCCGTCAAACTTTCTCCCACAACGCCCAAAAGTTGGACGTGTCTCGAGCCCTAGCAAATATCTTGCGCGTTGGCGGCACGCCGGGGGAAAAGTCGTAGTGTGACAGGGCCTTAACATGGCATGTAAACACAACAAGGTTAGAGAAGTATTAAAGTTGCATAATCCGATGCTTTTTGAGTTTCTGCCATGTTTTAAAAATAAATATATCAGATTGAGATACAATCTACTTTACTGTAGATTAAAAATAACTTTTGAATAAATAAATAAAAAAGGCTAACTTTGAAAGGAAAACATACAAAATAATGTTGGTGCAGACATCATAGCCAGCAGGAGGGACAGGTTCTAAACAAATTAACTAAATTCCTTCTACTCAACAAGGCATGTATTTACATCAAATTCCTTCTTCTTTTTTTTGGTAAATGATCATTTTAGTCAGCGAATAAAGGTATGGTCCAATTAGTTTTTCTGAAGTAGACTCTATACATACAGCAAGGCATGTTTGATAAGCACACTGGCTATGTAGGATCAAATGTAAGCAAGTGCTTTGGTTTAGAAAATGTTATGGTTTCATCGGATTATGCAACTTAAGTAAAATATTTACTGTCGCGGAGACTTATATAAAAGACCCCTTGCTGCTTATCGGTAAGAGTAGCCTATGTGGCGGAAATGGCTTTCCTCAAAAGAAATATGTCAGAATGACCATATGTTTGACGTCTAATAGCCGATGATACAAAAATAAATGCGCTTTCGAGGCGTCGTTAAATAAAAACAAGCTTTACTTTTCCTGCTGCATTCCGAACAGAACTGTTTACTGTGACAGCCAATAAGGCAGGCATCAACACTTTTGGGGATCAGTGCTTTTAAAAAGAAAAGAAATCCAACAAGCCACACAAAGTACGGTGTATGCATATCTACCCCATAACCGACATACACCTATATATATTAATTCACTTTTGGTCCATTTAGGGAGATGGTCAGTTTAGGGAGTGTTTTTTTTTCATTTCGTTACAATGGTATGGTATAGGCGATCATTTGGGACCCCATTTTTTTTTTTTTTTTTTTTGCCTGTTTAATGACCCCCCCCAACACAAAAGTAGACATCGGCTATTGGGGGTCATAGTTTGGGACCCAAATAAAGCGATCGATATAGTTGTATACTGGTCGGTTAGAGAGGTTTTACTGTATATATATTAAACGTATATAGTATTTTCCCGGGCCGCCGAAAAAAGTTTGGATTAACTGATCGTTTGGTTTAACCGGGCTTGATTTAACGGGGCTGTACTGTATAATGTATGCATCAGCTGTTTTCCCTATCACACCAAGGAGCAGAATGGCATTGAACTTGTAAGACAGGGGGCGTTGGACTTGTAAGTGACCGCATCATTTAGAGAGCATGATGCGGTGGTCACTCTTATTTATTTACATTGGACACAGTCCTTCTAATTCTAAAGTAGTCAGAACGAATTATAAAACAACGCATTCATTTCGGCTTTTACATGCAAAACGAAGGCTACACCTCCACACACACTCACTCACTCCCTCACTCACTCACAGTTGCTTATATAATATATGTATATACACGAAACGGGAACAAGACTTTTGTGAAGGAAACTCAAGAAACTACACGAGCAGATAGATTCGTCTAATCAAATAAAACACTTTGCTATTCAAATAACATGTTTATCTATTCAAATAATGGGGACAACACCATAGCACCTTTTGATTCGGGTAATATACAACGTTCATGTCCCAAAATTCGCTCGTGAAAAAATCCTTCGGTCCGACTGAAACTGGTCTACATCCGGTGGAGGCGAGGAGGCCGCAGGTGGCGCAAGCGGCACAGTGTTGGGTCTTACAGAATATGACAATAATGATAATAATTCCTTTACGTATCTTTATACTCGCATAGTTCGTTATACATCACATAGTTTTATTTATGGGATTTTAGTTTTTTTAGTTTTTTTTTGTTTTATACGAAAGTATCTGATTTAGGTCGCTGTAGAAGAAGCAAACACGGTCGGAACACAAGCAGCGAATCGTGTGTGTTCTTCGTCTTTTTGACACACATAGGTGTCTAAATGTGTAGGTTTATATGTGTCTGTGTGTTTATATATGTCTGTGTGTATATGTGAATGGCTATACGTCTGTTTATATATGTATGTGTGTTCACTTGTCTGTGTGTTTATATATGCCTGCATTTATATGTGTGTGCTTGTATATATATCTGTGTATTTATTATATATGTGTGTTTATACGTGTGTCTGCGCATCTGCATGTGTCTGTATGCAGGCTGTATGTGTCTGTCTGTGTGTCAGTATACTATGTGTGTCTGTACCTGTGTATGTATACTACATCATTATAGTACATGCGTATGTATGTGTGTCTGTATACTGCATGTATATGTACATGTGTCTGTATACTGCATGTGTCTCTCTGTGTGTCTGTATACTGCATGTGTCTGTACATGTGTCTGTATATTGTATGTGTTTGTACCTGTGTCTGTATACTGTATGTGTCTGTATGTGTGGCTCTATACTACAGGTCTGTTCCTGTGTCTGTATACTGTATTTGTCTGTCTGTGTGTCTGTATAATGTCTAATATACAGACACATGCAGTATACCATAGTGTGTCGGTATACTGCATGCGTCTGTACCTGTGTATGTATACTGTATGTGTCTGTCTGTGTGTCTGTATACTACATGTGGCTGTACATGTGTGTCTATACTGCATGTGTCTGTCTGTGTGGCTGTATACTGCATATATCTGTGTGGCTGTATACTACATGTGTCTGTACCTGTACCTGTGTCTGTATAGTGTGTGTCTGTACCTATGTCTGTATATTGTATGTGTCTGTACCTGTGTCTGTATACTGCATGTGTCTGTACCTGTGTCTGTATATTGTAAGTGTCTGTACCTGTGTCTGTATATTGTAAGTGTATGTACCTGTGTCTGTATATTGTGTGTCTGTACCTGTGTCTGTACATTGTATGTGTCTGTACCTGTGTCTGTATATTGTAAGTGTCTGTACCTGTGTCTTTATATTGTAAATGTCTGTACCCGTGTCTGTATATTGTGTGTCTGTACCTGTGTCTGTATATTGTAAGTGTCTGTACCTGTGTCTGTATACTGCATTTGTCTGTACCTGTGTCTGTATATTGTATGTGTCTGTACCTGTCTCTGTATACTGCATGTGTCTCTACCTGTGTCTGTATATTGTATGTGTCTGTACCTGTGTCTGTATATTGTATGTGTCTGTACCTGTCTCTGTATACTGCATGTGTCTGTACATGTGTCTGTAAACTGCATATGCTTGTGTGTGCCAGTACACATCACCTGTCTATCTGTCTGTCTGTGTGTCTGCCTGCGTCTGTGCGCAATGACTCACACATCTATCGGCTGTCTGTGGTTTGGTTGTGGCAGCTTGTCATTGGGGTGCCTATCTATGTGTCGGCTGCCCAGTGGTTCAACTGAGGAGTGCCGGTGTTGGTGCGGGAAGTCACCAGCGTCACTCTTGCTGCCCTTCTTGTGCCGCGTGCCCGTGATCATCTTGCGCAGACTCTTCCTGATCTTCAGGCCGCGGCTCATGTCTTCTTTCCCTGCCTGCTGCTGACTCATCGAACTCACCAGCGACGTCTCTGAAGAGGAGTTCGGCAGACGTGCCCCGTGCTCCCCGGCGAAGCCACCGTTCGGCAAGGTCATCAGGTGACCTTGACTTGGTGTGAAGGTCTCTGAGCGGTCAAACACATCCCGCATGAGGTCTTCTGTTCGTGAGTCGATGGCGACTGTTTTGCGGCTGCGTGAGTTGGGAGTCGTGGGACGTGTGACGGATATCTTTAGTGGTGTTGGAGAGTTGGCGGCACGCGGAGATGGTCGCTGGGGGGTGTCGGGGGCCGGCGGGGCTTTGGTGAGGGGACCGCTCTCACCGACTGGTGGTCCGCGTGGTCGAAGTGTACCATAGTACAGCGACGACTTGCTGCGCAGCGTATCGTACAGTGAGGCGGATGTTGGCCGCTCCTCCCACAGGTGGCGCCAGCAGCTCTTGATGATGGCATACAGGTCAGGAGAGCAGCCTGGTGGCTTTTCAAGCCGGCCGCCTTCAGTGACAAAGACAGCCACTTGCTCTGGGGCCATGTTGGCATAAGGTTGCTCACCACCAGACATCACTTCCCAGAAGACGACGCCCACTGCCCACACATCCGACTTGGTGCTGTAGACCGACTCAGACAGAACTTCGGGTGCGGCCCACTTCACTGAGATCTTCTCGGTGCGCGATGCTTGGTAGCAGTCGTCCGTTACAAACTTGGCCCTGCCAAAGTCGGCCAGCTTGACGCACAGGTCTGAGGCGACAAGGAAGTTCCGCGCCGCCAGGTCACGGTGTATCAAATACTGCCGCCCCTCCATGTAAGACACAGCGGATGTGATCTGTATGCACACATCGAACAGCGTGTCCAGGTTGTCAACTGCTATAGAGCTGTCTCGCAGGCAATCCCTCAGATTACCACGAGACACAAACTCCGTCACAAGGAAGAAAGGCTTTGCCAAGCAGCTGATGCCGACAAGCCTCACTACGTGTTCATGTTTCAGCTCCATCAGTCTATGCGCTTCTTCCAGGAATTCATCGTCTTCTATAATTGTTGTGTCTGGCTTCTGGAGTACTTTGACCGCCACTGGTATCTTATTGTAGACACCAGCGCACACAACCCCAAAGTGTCCATGCCCAATGATCTGGCCAGTCAGTGAGAGTGCCGTTCGGTTTATTTCCCACTTACTGTCGAAATGGTAACCTGGTGTCACCGGCATCCTTGCCTCCCTAAGCGGTCGCCGCAGCAATGTCGCAAGTCTGCTTTTGTTTCTACGAAAGTAGGTTACTAAGTCCTTAACGTTCATGAAGGAGTGATCGTGTCCCTTCACCATGACGTCACCATGAGCGTTCTCGACAATGTTGTAGTGCAGCACATCACCGTTACTCCGGCAGATGCTGAGGTTATACACCACGCGTGGGTCCTGCGTGCTGGGCCGGTACACCAGGAAGCACCCTTCCTGCTTCTCGAGACTGAGGAAGAGCGTTGCCTGTCGTGATGTCATTCCAATCGGATAGAACCATGGCTCCCCCTCAGGGTCACCGTGCTTCTTCAGCAGAACTCGCCGGATATAGAAGGCGCGACCGAGTTTGTCATATGTGAGTAACACATCTCGAAAGTCTGTCAGGGTGTGCAGATTATCATTTTCATCGTGGACCTGTTCTTCCTCCGAGGTAGGGCTTGAATTCAATGTTTGACAACACTCTTCCATCTCAGCGATGAGGAGGTCACCCTTGGCTAGCATCACCCGTGATGTGTCCTCTTCAGGTATGTGTATGCGGGGTTTGGCCTGAACCATCTTATCCATACTCCGTTTATTCTCTGGGTTTAAGGTGGCTTCGAGCGCACGTGCGTATGACTTCGGGTCTAGGTACACCATGCCCCGGCCACCGTATGGCGACGACGAATGATCGACAATCTCAATGTCCTCATAGTAAGAGTCATCCTCTGAGGAACCGTCATCTTGGGAAGTGGGGATGTGTACATCGGCTGAGCTGACGCTGGAACGCGGATGTAGCTGGGGTGGTTTTGGCAGCTTTCCCTGCCGCCGCATACTCCCTTGGGAGGAGGGCCCAGCAGTGGAGGTTGTCCGTGCTGGTGGTACGGGAGCAGAGCTGATGGCTCCCGTAGCCTCAATACCAGAATCTGTTAGGTTTGAATGCGTACTACCACCAGGACTCATACTGCCGCTAAGCGATTCCTCTGAGGCACCTTTCCGCTTCCGATCCTCTGGTGATGGTGACGTCTCCTTCGAGGCAGCACTAGCCATGCTGTGCCGATCGCCTTCAGATATAAAACTTCGCTCGGACATGGGGTCTGTCACTCCAGAGTCCGGTCTTTCGGTGCTCGATTCACAGCTCCCTATAGTGGTTGACTTCTCGAGTTGCTTATAATCACGGTTGATGTTATCGATACTGCGTCTCTTCTCCATTGGCATTATGGTCTCATAGGACTCGTAGTCATTCTCATGGTCATTGCAGTCATTCTGAGCATGTTCATTCTCGCTCACATCATCCACCACTTGGACGTGAACCTCCATGTGCCCATTACACTTCACCATATCCACCTTCAGTTCCTCACCCTTTTCAGTGCCCATGTTATGGACTCCCTCGTCCTTCTGTGTGTCATCTGTCATGTCCCCCTCTTCCTCCGCATGACCATTCGTTAGCGTGCTGTTCGATTCGAAAATATTAGGATACTGATGCTCCAGAATCGTGTCTTCTGGTTTTATATCCGATACCGAAACCTTACCGAAACTCACTGACTCTTGCGATTGTGCCTCTTTGATGATGCTCAGTGGTCGGCCTTCAAGAACCTTTATGGGTTCATCTTGGTAGTCTGACACTGGACTATTGGAGGCAGACTGGCCTGCGATGGAAGTCGAAGTGCATGTGTTGCTGTTACCGCTGCTGTTGATGTCATTGCTGCTGGTGGTGTTAATTGCAGTGCCATCCGGAAGTTCATCCTGGGCATTTCCATTGGTTGTCACCTCATCAGATTCACCCGAGGTTACAGACGAAGAGCGAATGGAAAGGTTCTTTGGTTTGGGAGACGGTTTTGGTTTCTTTCCAGTTCCGGGTGTCTTGTCAGCACGGAGCAGGACTGAAGCCGGACCAGGACTGAGTGGGGGGAGGTTATCCGGCTTTGGAGGTACTGGAGGAGGAGGTTCTGTTGGATTCTGTTCATCCTCATCATCCGTGGACCCAGAAATGTCCGGCTCCTTTGTGGATTTGGCAGCATCTGGCTTTTCTATGGCATTAGCCTTCGGTTCTACTAGCATTGGTTGTTGCTCGCTAGAAGAAGCCACTATAAGTGGTGTACCATCTGGGTCATCAGCATAGAGTGGAGCCGCCTCAGGCAGCTTTATGTCCTCATCCACTGTCACCGCTCTTGGTTTCTGAGCAGGTGGAGCGGGAGGTGCAAGAGCCGACTGAGGTGCTGCAGGTGCTTCATGCAATTTTCTTACAACACCGATTGGTGTTTGGTCTGGATCGATCATATACAGCGGACACAAGGTGGGTGGCACCTTCACCCCGACTGGCATGTCGACGAGGTCGACCTTCCGAAAGACAGCGTCACGGAGTAAGTTCGCCATGTAGCTGCTCTGCTCGGTGCCCACCCCATCCGATTGGCTCCCATTCGCACTGGCAACACTGCCCTTTGGCTCGTTAAGGTACTTAACCCATGTTTCACGAGAATGCCGCCCACGCATCGGGATAGCATAGCAGTCGATGTAGCCATCCTCATCACGGTCATCGATGAAGCCATTCTCCAGGTCGTCTGCTGAGTCATCTGCGGTCGGCTCGGCGCGCCGGCGCGCACCGCGGATCAGCTTGCGGATGCTCTCTCCGGTCAGCGCCGTCCGATCGTGTTGGCCAGACTCGTCTTGCTCCTCATTGTGACGCAGCGTCTCGTCGATGACGTCAGCCACATGACGGTAGTGCTCGCGCAACCCGTCCATGAAGAGCGCAAAGGCACGGTCACTGCGCGTCTCCAGGCGGTCAAGTAGTAAGCCAACTCGCTGCTGCCGGCTTCTCTGTGCGAGGATGTGCTCTCGAACCTGCGGGATGGAAGAGGCAAGCAATGAGTTACTCAGGTCAGTCATTTTTGTCCCTACTAGTACTACCAGTACTCATTATATATATATATAAATATATATATATCTTTATATATACTTAAAGCAGTTAACAATTTAAAAAAAAGAAATTAAACAAAAGAAATACCAAGGCTTCAGCAGTAACAAGTTCTATTGAATTGGCATCAAATGCTTAGGGGCAATTAAAATATTACGTAACGCTTACGGGGCAGAGGGGGTGTAGGTCCACCAGCTACGTATCGTGTGTGTTCTAGTGCTATGGAGCGTTTCCAGATGTGTAAGGGGTCTAATTGTGGCAAATATTGCATGACATAATATTTGAACTTCCCCTTAATAAGTGTGCCATTATATAAGAATCAAATCTAAGCCTAGATATGTAGAATCAAATATAGGAGAGTGATTTGATTTCTCAAATTTGAAGCTTTCATCGGACTATGCAGCTTTAAAGTGTTACTGCAATGGCTGCTTAGTCACTGTGTGTATATATCTATATCTATATCTATATAATTATATATATATATATATAGTATAGTTATACGAGTCTTACCTTGGTACAGATGATGGATAACTGTTGTTTTACCGAGGTATAAGCCTCGGATAGATGTGGGCTAGGAGAGGTAAGCACGTCCGGTACCAGCAATCTTAACCTACTTATTGAGGATAAAAATGACTTTCAAACAATGGATACTATTACTTTACCGAAAAGGTACACCAACGGAATAGATGTGGCAGGGTGTGGCGGGAGGGCCCTAGCCCACATCTATCCGAGGCTTATACCTCGGTAAAACAACAGTTATCCATCATCTGTACCAAGGTAAGACTCGTATAACTATACTATTTTACCTCGGTAAACAGCCTCAGGCTAGCCTCAGGCTAGGGAGACCTTTACATAATTCATTTTTATCCTTAATATCATTCTTTCTTATTATTATAACATTCTAAATTTTTGTTCTCACCTATTCTTGTTAGTTGGCGAGAAGACGCTTTGCAACGCCGGTAGGCTTTTCTAGTCGTTTATTATAATGTTTTGCAAACGACTTAGCCGTCTTCCAGCCTGCATGCGCTAGTATTCTTTTCACAGAAATACCAAGCACCCGCGCCTTGGAGACCATGGCTCCTCTAGTTGAGTGGGAAGAGTATTTACTCGTATCCACCCCAGCCAATTTCAACACAGTAATTGTCCATCTGGCAAGTGTGTCTCGTGAAATCGCCTTATGTGGCTTTATAAAGCTCACTAATAGTTGTTGTGATGCACGTAAATCCTTTGTCTTGTATATATAAGCCCGTATGGCCGACACAACACATAATTTCCGATCATTCGGAAAACAGTCTAAGTGAACCGTTGATAAAGGGTCACCTAACGTGTTCGATTTGAGCAATTTTTCTAAATCAAACGTAGCTTGTTGCTTGTCTATTTCTAATCCAGTTAAGGATAAAGCAACAATCGTCTGTCCTCTGTGTCCGGTTACTAACAATAACAGGACCGCGACCTTAAAACCTAACTGTTTTATATCTAACCACGAGTTGTGAGGCCAAGCCTGAAACAACTTAAATACTATAGAAACATCCCAAAACCGACTATACTTTGGTTTTGGAGGATTCCTTTGATAAATTGAACGAAGTAAATAACAAATAACATGTTGTTTTCCAACTGTTTCGCCATCAATTCTAGGTAATATAATTGATAACGCACACCTCGCCGCATTAATCGATCCAAAGGAAAGTCCTTCATCCTCTAGAGAACGAAGAAACCGAGCTACTTGTGAAATCTTTGGATTTGTTGGCTTAACTTTCATTAACAAACAATGTACACCCCATTTCTTTAAATAGGTTGTATACATTTTGACAGTTCCTGGCCTCCAGGCATCCGATACTATCCTATCCTCAGTAATTCTGTCCAATCCAAATTGCTGTAGCTGCTTCCTTAGAAAAGGAATGCCAATAGGGGCGTCGTTGACACGTCGCCGTGAACCACTAGCGGTCCGTGGTGCGTCAGATTCCCGAGTTTTCTTGGGAATCGTATACGATCTTTTGCCAGTTGTGAAACTGCTGGCAGCCAAGGTTGCGTGTCCCAATCGGGCACCACCAGTATCGCATGTGTCCCTTCCAAGCCGATTTTTCTCACTACTCGGCTGATAATGCTAAATGGTGGGAAAATATAAAAATAATTATTTTCCCAGGTAATAGCAAACGCATCTACTTTCCAAGCATCCGGTTCAGGATGCCAAGAAACATAACAGGGTAACTTGTTATTATTTCGTGATGCAAATAAGTCAACTTCAGGTGTACCCCATTTTTCACAAACGAAGTTAAACAAATGTGTAGAGAGAGACCACTCTAAATGGTCATGGAAATTTCTACTTTTATAATCTGCAAGTGTATTTTGTGACCCTGGAATATGCGCTACAGTCAGCCAGACTTGTTGAGCCTGTGCCCAGTTCCAAATCAGTTTAGATAACTGATTGCAAGACTTTGATTTGGTTCCACCCATGTTACGAATATATGCCATGGCAGTAGTATTATCAGTTAGTATTCTAACCTGTGATTTATTTATCTTTACTAAACTACGTAAGCCCAGATAAATAGCACGCAATTCTAGTGCATTAATATAGTCTGATTTTTCATCATCAAGCCATCTACCTCCTGTTGTGACCCCATCTCGATGAGCTCCCCAACCTTCTAACGAAGCATCAGTAGTAATTACTGTATTAGGTTCCGCCATGCGGATTGGATTTGGTGAACTTGCTATATGTTGCATCCACCATCCAATATCCTGTAACCCTTCTTGCGAAATAAACATCTTTCGCTCAAAATTGCCTTTAGTTCGTGTTAACGCTAAATTTTTATCTATTTCTAGCGACTTAATATGGGCCTTCCCATATAACACAGCAGGTGCATATGAGGTCATTATGCCAATAAGAACAGCAACCTGTCTAATTTTTGGCTTTGATAACTTAATAAGCTGAGTCGCTGTAGTCATAAACTTAATTAGTTTTTGTTCTGTTATCGACACTGTAAGGGACTGTGTATCCAGAATAAACCCTAAACATTTGAGTTGTTTTGTTGGTTTAAACACTGACTTTTGTTGATGTACATAAAACCCCAATTTAGTGAGTAATGCACATAAATCCAAAACTGCATTCACACAACCAATTTGTGTTGATGCTATAATAAAAGAATCATCTATGTATGGAAACATTATGTGACCCTTCCTCGCCATTACCGAGAAAACAGGTTTAAGCAATTTAGTAAATAAACGTGGCGCACAAGCTAAGCCATTCGGCATACAGGTAAACTCATAGAGTTGGTTATCCCAAATAAATCGAAGAAATTTTCGGTATTGTTCCATTATGGGAAGCGTATAATATGCATCCTGTAAATCAACACTAGCCATCCACGCATCTGGTGTAATCAGATCCCGTGCCGTATCTAGAA